>JANHGO010003588.1:0-26800 GCA_024606505.1 Aquila spilogaster | reverse complement strand
CCTGCTCTGAAGAACACAGCCCAAAATTCACATGGATCCACTGACCTCCTGTCCTGTCTCTTCCAGCAGCCCAAGCCCACTTCGTTGGCATCTCCTTGCAGGTGGGATTTGGGTTAAACAAAGTCTCATGTGCTTCGTGATCTCTAGAGTGTGACACACCCGCCCCCTTCCCTCCCTGTTTTATGGATCCTCACCCGCTGATCCATAGCTGCTTGCTTACAGGCAACGAGATGGAAGCCCGTGCTGGCTGCTGGATCGTTACACCGTTTACAGGATGGTGCAGAAATAGAGCAGCTGCTCCACTGCCTCTGTGACTGCTGCCGATGGGTTATACACAGCACAAACCCGGAGAGGTGGGAGAGCTTGGAATCAAGCATCTGTGCACAAAAAGGTGCATCCAGAATGAGTCAGGCTGCCACAAGCAGAGGAGGAGGAGATGCGAGATGCTGAGCCTCAGCATCTTAAAGTTTAATAAAATTTAAAGGTTAAAGTTTAATAAAAGCGGATTCAATGGGGAGAGGGAAATAAATAAGCTAAATTCAGCTTCCATCAAGTCCAGCAAGCTCACAGAGACAAAGCTGAAAGCTCAGGTTAATGTGAGCTTGCCAGAGCACAGTTTTAATGCTGGTTTTCCAGGAACTGCTTTTAAACACTTGCTGTGCCAAATTTCCTGCCTGGTATCGTGATGAAATCCAGGGGGGCTGAGGTTTTTGAGCTCCTATCCCTGCTTTCTGCTGTACCTGACTTCCAGTTGCAAACTGCAGCAGCAGGAAATCTGCAGGGATTCCGCCCCATGTCCCCGTTCCTGCTGGGTTTGACAAAGACCTGTTGTTTTGAGGCAGCAAAAGAGGATTTCATGAGAGCAGGAAGCGCTCCCAAACCCCAGCACACCCCTCCAGTCTGGCCCCTTGCAGCAAAAAAAAGTCTCCTGAAACAGAAATGGGTCTCCAGCCCCTCAACTCCAAATACTGGGAAACAGAAACACTTGCCCAAGCGCGTTAGGGGATGCACTGGCAGCCAGAGCAGAACCTGGGGCTGCAAAGGAGGAGAGGGAAGGGCCTTAAAAGCAGCAGGATCTTTGGAGGAAGCAACGGGGAAAAGTGTGTCAGGCCCAGCACCGTTGTGCAGCCCTCAGCTGTCACCTCTGCCAGCAGTCTCAGCTGGAACCGCTGCACTGTTGGCAGGATCACTCTTAATTAACGTGTTGCACACGCATTCCTTACCATAAAAAGCCAAAGAGCACGCGGTACTGGTCCTGAGCACTGTGCAGAGTTGGCCACTGCTCGAACCCCCAAGGCAGCCCAGGGGGACGAGCGTTCCTTCCTGTACACCGAGTTGCTCAAAGCCCACCCAGCCTGGCCTTGAGCACCACCAAGGATGGGACACACAGCTTCTCTGGACAGCAGTTCCAGTGCCTCAGCACCCCCCGAGTGAAGAAATTCTTCCTAATATCTAATCTTATTCACCACTCTTTTAGTCAAAAACCATTCCCCCTTGTCTTTTCACTAAAATCCCTGACAGAGAGTGCCTCTCAAGTGTTCTTGTAGGGCCCTGCTAGGTACAGGAAGGCTGCTAAGCTCCCCCCTTCCTTCCCTCAGCTTTGTCCACAACCATTCCAGGTGAATCACTTTGTCCTGGAATCAGCTGCAATAAAGCACATGTTTTATAGCCTCAGCCTGAGCACATCAGCGAATTCCACCCGCTCTCCTGGAGAAAGAAATACACATCAGATCACTGCTGTGGCAGAAACAGACCCAGAAAGATGGAATCCAGATCATTCTGGTGAATGTCAGAGTGTGTATCCAGCATGCTTGACACCGCACATAACGCATGCCAGCAGCGCTTTGCTTATGCTTAAAAACACTCTGCTCAGGACCTGCCAGCCTTGGAGAGGCTCTCAGAGCTCGCAGAGGAAAAACAGCACTGACAGTCAGATTTCCTCAAGCATTTGAGATCAGAAAGCAGGGGAGAGGGCTCTCAGATGTGTACTGTGAACCCCAAAGGCCAGGCAGATGTGATCGAGATTTAAACCCACAGAGTGAAACCAGTCTGGGCTGGACTAACCTCTCAAATGGCATTGCTGCCGTTGTTATTGTTCTAAAGGTGTTTTCTACACCATCTGAGTTTTTCAAACCACACTTAGATCTAGGCTTATAACTAAAAGGTCAGGGGTTTAGAAAGGCCAAGAGCTACCTGAGAAGCAGCTGTGTGTGCAGGCAGCAGCCCAGGCAAGCAGCTGGCTCTGCCATGGCAGGACCTGTGTTCTCATCCAGACTCTAACGTCCAACTCTTGCACAACGTGTGAAGAGAGATGCCCTCGACCAGTCTTTATCCATTGGCACTGCAACCACTTAGGTCAGACTGCCCCTGGGCCATGCAGCTCTCCCAGGGAAGAGCCCACCTTGCAGCTCTGAGGCACTCTGTGTGGAGCAACCTCTCCTGTGTGGAAAAGAAAAGGCAGAGTTGGTGGATGCACAGCAGCAGAAGGGTTAAAATGCAGCTCTCTACCTTTGTACCGTCCGCTCTCTCACTCTGTTTCACAGTGAGCTCTGCCTTGTTGCCTCCTCTTCTCCTCCACCCACGTGCTGTTTGCAGTGCCCTGGTCGGTGACACAATGGCTCTTCCACTGCAGTCTAATTAGATGCCAGCATACATTCAGTTCTGTAAACACGTGCTAAGGTGAATAATGGGCTTGCTCCAGATTGCAAAGAAGCAGCTATTGTGAGCACACCTAGCTCTACGGAAACCCCGTATTTCAAGTATTGGGATAGGCAAATGATGGATAAGACCCCACAATAGAGAGAGCAGCAGGAGCGAAGTGGGAGCAAGAAGTGCCTGGACTGAGAACACAGAAAGACAAACATGCTCCAAAGCTCTGAAAGGCCTTGGTGTGAAGATGGCTAAATTCAGTTCCCATAGTAAAGCCTGCAAGTACCACTCCAAGTCACACCGCTGGCTGGACTAGTGCCCAGGAAATTATGCTAGGGAAGTCGCATTTGTTTCTCACGTGATACCCATAGGTTATATGAAGTGAATGGACTGCTTGCAGGAAAGAGATGCATCAGATACCAAGACTGGTTACAAAGAATTGGGATGGGAAGAAGGTGCTCTGCAGACATCACTATGGGAACACTTTTACACATGTTCTGCCTCACATCAAGTAGTAGCGACCTGTCAGGGTGCCACAGATCTCCATCCCCACTGCAACATGCTGCTGCCTATTCTACCATGGCCTCAAACAGGAGAGAAAACTGCTACTGGGACTGGTAATGAAGCTTTGGGTTCCCCTGCACGTAATGGAGCTACACGCCTGCTGAGCTCTACCACTGGTGATACTGTACCTCAGAATTATCATCTAGCCTCATTACTAAAAAGAATGAGGGTTAAGAGCAACCATAGGAAAATCCTTTGGTATCCTACAGAACTGTGTTTCCCAAAACCCATCAGAGAAGCAGGCAGCACTGTTTGGAGCTTACAGCCTGCTGTCCTAAAGAAAAGGACTGTGCCCATAAGGATTCACACACTCACTGTGTCAGCTGTGCATCGAAGTGTGAGTATTTATAAAGGAGCCTGAAGATGTACAGATATAAATCTCAGGACACAGCACTGCAGTGCACATCTTCAGTATCCGCTCAGTATCCAGAGAATAAGGCAAAGACAGACAGGAGGTAGTGTTTCCACAGGTTTATAAATCTGATAAATACAAGTATAACACCCTGCCCACAACAATGGGGCAGGGGAGAAGGGAAGGGAGTCACAAAGGTTGCCGAAAGAGCACTGACTTGTACTTGGCAGCTGAAGAGTACAAGTTGTAGGTTTATGCTGACGTGTCAAACAGCTTTTCAATCATCTCTCCCACCTGGTCGACCTGGTATTTGATGTACTTCTCAGGGTTCTTGGTGAAGGGCACATTGCTGTATCTGCAAAGGAAAACAACCCCCAGGTAGCAAGCAACTGGAACAGAGCAAAAAACCCATTAACCCTTGCCTCCTCTTCTCCACACTGAGTGAGGCTGCTCGCACCTGTATCCTTCCCTGCCAGAGAAATCAGCTCCACTCCAGCAGGTTCCACTTCAATCTGACAGGATATCTTGTAGGAAGCAAGGTCTCTTGCTTCCTACAATAGGTCTCCTGAGGTTGACATGAACAATCCAGAGTGGCTCAGGGCTTTGTGCTAACTAGAACATCTGCACTCACTGAGCAAGGAATCAGGGTGACAAACAAATGCTGACAACTAATAGAATTCACCCTGGGGACGTTTTAATGTGTGAGACAAAAAAAGCTAAGACAGGACAGCAGAAAAGTGCCCCACGTCTGGCTAGCCCAGGCCCCAAAAACCTCAGTAAATCCACAGACAAGATGCCAATGTTGCAAGAGGTTCCCACCTGTTCAGGAAGGCACCATAGGTCTCTTTCACAATGGTTTTCTGTGCCCGGCGAATTTTGTCCCGTTGCTCCACGTCTGGGATTGCCCAGGCTTTCTGGATCTTGCACAGCTCCTCCAGCCCATCATTAAAGCCCTGCCCAAAATAAAACTTAGTGAGTGTCTCAGCTGCAATTATATCTCTATTGCAGTGTTTTTCCCCTCCACTGATGACCACCACTGGACAGGTCTCTTCCTTAGGCAGATCTTAGTTCTATCCCTGTTTCTCTGTCCCAGGCAACCACGGGATGCTCTTATGCCATCTCACACCTCCTTACCTTAAAGCGCTCCTTTATCATCTGCCTCTCCTTATCCTTGAGCTGCAACAAGGAGGGAAAGGATTTTATTTCATCTTCAGAAGTAAAAATCCAACATCACTGTTTGCCCACAAATTCCCCAACCAACCTAACTGAAATCCCACCTATTCCACTCAAAATCCCTCTCCTAAAGCAGAGAGGGGGGAAAAGCCGCAGTGAGCACTGCACCCTACATACAGCAACTGACTTTCATCTGAAGTACATTTAAAGAGGGTAATTTTCAGCCAGACCAGGAATAAAAATAGAATTCTTCATGCTTTGAGCCCTTTCTAAGGAAAGGTGTCCAGCTTTTGCAAATCCAAAATAGCAGCATTTGCTCAGGTGAAAAGAGAAGACTAGAGGCAGAAATTAAAAAGACTTGTGTGAATCTGGACAGGGGAGATTAGAAGGCGGCGCTGTTCCCTATCTTGTCCCAGACACAGTGTCCACTCCTCAGAGCAATATTGGTATGAGATATAATGAAGGTTTCTGGGAATCTTTGAAAATGATGAAGGACAAGATTCTGGCAGTTTCTATCATCTAAAAACCATCCTTATCCATCCTCTCACCTTCACTCCTGGTTGAAAGACAGGCAGGTTTCTCTCCAAGATGTAATCTGTCACCTTTAACCAGCTGAATTCAAAATGAGATGGGAAAGGAGCAAAGAGAAGGAGTTAGTAATATCTCACCAGAGCAATTATGTTCTCATCCATGACACAAGGGCCACACTGGATAAAGCACCCACCAAAGCCTTCCACAGTGACCAGTTTTTAAGTTAGATTAATTGCTTAGGAAACATAATAAACAAATTTGGTTTCGGTTTCAGACTAGTTTCCGCTTTAGGTGAATCTCTCCCACTCTCCACCAGCATTGGCCACGATCTCTCAAGAAACTCTTAAAAACCTATGACAAAACTGAGGGAAGAACAGAGGATGCCACCTGACCTGCGCTGGTAGGTCTGGATCTGTTGTTCAATGAGCTCCCGGTAAGACCTCTCAGCTGTCTTCTGCGTCACAGCTACCAACTGGATCAGCTCAGACCTGAAACAAGAACAAAAAACATGAGGAAGCACACGAGCCAGCTGCTATCAGCAAGATCTTCTGTGCCTTTTTACTGTAAAGGGACCGTGAAATACACAAACTGGGAGACAGGAGCTACTCCAAGTTGCTTTCCAAAGCAACACTGCCAATCCTCTCAAGATGAAAGGATTCTCCGCAGCATAAGGCATTTCTGATGCTTCATCTTCCACTCTTGTGTCATGTAATGTTTATATATAGGGCAAAGGTTTCAAAAGGGCAGCTTCAAGAATGCAGTAAAGCAGAGTTGGGACAGACGTGCAAGTAAATGCACCCAGTACACCAGAGCCTGCTTGAGAACTGTGCTTAACATCAGCCTGGACTTCAGAGAGATTAACTCCGATACATACTTACTTCTCCAGAGATTTCAGAATGTAGTTGTAGTTGTTGTGTAGAAAAATGGCACTCAAAGCTGGGTCTTCATAAACCTTGGATTTACTTAGAAGGTTAAGCTGCAAGTTGCCCAGCACTTTGCCTTAAAGAGGGAACAACAGAGGACGAAAAGTTGTGCAGTGAGACTTCTTGTTACTGATAATTCAAACAGAGTGCTACAACCATTTGTCGCTAGCAGTCCTACAAGCTTCACACAGCTCTTTCCTCGTCACCAAAACCTCCTAGTGAACTAGTGCTTGGCTGTAGCTGGCAACACAGGCTCAGAATAAGTTCCAGGTCCAGCATGGGTGATCAGACTCAGCCTCACCACAACACAGATTCAACTCAGGGAACCTGACAGACCCAACTGCCATTACAACAGGTCACCACGAGGCAGTACTGTGAACTCATCTCAACATCCTACTGTTAAACAGAGAACTGAGATTTTACAGGGACCCTCCTGCAGTTAGGCGGGATTAAAGGCCTGAAGAACAGTGTGAAAACAGTTTAAGGCAATTGATGATAAAAGCAAAATGAAATTCTGCATTGTACTTTGTCTTGTCTAATTTAATGGGACCAAACACCCAGTCTGACCATTTCTATCCCATCTCTGCATAATACTCCAGCTCAAACATGGAAAGATCACAAAGAGCAGAGAGTGCTCTTCACCCAAGAAGTGAAAAACAGCCCATGCAAATGTGGGAAGGTGTGCAGAGTACTCACAGATGTAGGTACTCAGCAGCCGCCTGCTGAACTCCGAACTGTAACTACTAGCTGAAGAGCTGGTCTCTGAAAAGAAAAGAGTCTCAGGCCAGTTAACATGCCACGAGAAGGAGGAGGGCATATGTGGTCAGCCTGATTCTCTGCAGACAAGCCCCTTCCCTGTTGCTATGGAATTAGCGCTGAGCTCCTGTCGGCAATGAAATTAGCTCCCTGCTTCAGTGATGAGTGTCAGTGGATTATCCAGGGTGAGGACGATCTTTTCATCTGCATCAGGTGCTGAGCACCTCGGCAGAAACCTCTCCTTTCCCTAGTGCTCAGAGGACATCCTCCATCTTCTTGATTAGAAGCACATCCTCCCCCATACTTTCCCCACCACCCAAAAAGGAGCTTTAAGCAATAGCAACTTGTAGGCAGAGAACAAACGAGCTGGAGCTGCTAACAGCAGGCATACAACAGTAATTGAAACAAGCTGAAGAGCTCTGGAAAGTTTCAGCCATCCCCATGGTTGCTGACAGGGTGTGCTTATCTCTGTACATGGGACCGCACCAGCATGAACACCTGCTCATATGCAAGCAGTGACTGTGGGCTGGCACGTGTCCCTCTGTCTGTGCACCAGACGGATGGCTTTCTGCCCCTGAGGGCTTGTGGGCTTGGGACACACGGGGCAGCTATCTCCTCCTTCCCCCACCAGAGAGTTTGGCAGCCAGGCCTAGCTCGGGTGGTCTGAGTTCGTAAGCACCCCATGGGAAAGGCCTCAGGGCTCCTGTTGCCAGGAGTTGGACAATGAGGAATCAAGCACACATGGGATAAAGCATGACACCAGCTGGGCCAATTTGCTACCCATGCCAAACAGACTCAGTGCCATGAGAGTGCCTTCAGCCTGCTTCAGCTCATGTGGCATCCCTCTTTGTCTGCAGGTGACAAGCCCTATTCTCTCCAGCCTGTTGGCAAGAGATACTCACCCTCCCCTCCCCTTTTTCCCTTTTCAATTATATGTCTCTCCCCCTTTTTTTTTTTTTTCCCTTTTATGTGTTTATTTATTTATCGCTCCTGGAGAACAAAGAATTAACATACATCACAAGTGTCCAAGGCAATGTAAGCGGGTATGTGCGGGTAAGTCTGCTTACCTCTGGGATCTAACGGAATATTGTATGTGTCCCCAAGAACTAAAAGGATTAAGGCAGAGCAGAGAGAGAAAGGGGAGGGAGGAGAGAGAAAAAGAAATGCAAAGCGCAAAAACACAGGTTAGAGACCACCTTCCCTTTGAGAACTAAGCAGATATTAACACAGAGCAGCCGCAGACAGTTACACAAGAGAGCAGGCAGGAGTCCCTCCAAAGCCACAAATGGAGCGGGAAATCATGGAGAAAAGGCTGAGTCTGACCTCCTTTCCCTGCTAGAGACGTGGTTTGTATTGTCATTGATTGCATTCAGCAAGACACCTCACTTCAAGTCAGTTCAAGCTAACTTTTGAGACAAAAGAAAGCCTTCTCATACATCGGCAGCACTTCACTGGTCCTTGAAATGAACTGCACAGCCCATGTAACCTTTCCAAGAAGCTAAGTAAAGCCATCCCATCCTACCTCTGTGTGGTTATACAGGGCCCTGCTGAGCTGCTCAGCAGGCAGTGAAAGCATCAGATTGGAGTAACTGCATTTAACTGATAAGCTTTGCTCATGTTGTTACTACTTGAAGGGAACATTGCAGAAAAAAAAATGCATGCGTTTCCCATCATTTGGGATCACTAAGGGAGTTTCAAACTCAGCTCCAGACATCTACATCTGAGCAAGCAACTGGAAAGTATCATCAGAAGCACCTTTGGATGCAGTTCACCATCCCAAAGCATATGCCTCTGTTGACAGGAGTGAATTCTCCCAAATTTCTCTGATCTGATGATGCTCTGTCTAGAGTGATGTCAGGTCACCTGAACAAGGACTACAACTTGATCAAAACTCAGTAACCAGAGCATAACTCAAAATGAGAACAGCCTTGCCATGCGCTGATGTCCTGTGCTGTGCTCCAGTTCTCCACCTCACCAGCCTGCTCTGTTCTGACCTATTTGAAAGCATGAGCTCTGTCTAGGCCGAGGGCTCACTACAGAGCAGGGAGCTGCTGTTCTACACAGAATCAACAGTCAAGTTCTAGCTGAAAAGCAGCAGAATCTTCAGTATCCTATTACACGAGGCCAGTGCTCTCAGCTTCCGATACATGTACTTTCTTCTGGAACTAGTTTCTTTAGCAACCTCAAGAGCAGAGCTAAAACTTCTCCCTCTGATAATTTTTCATGGTACGTGAATAGCTCAGGAGTTCCAATCTGGCAGTGGCTGGATGCTGAGGAGACTGTTCTTGCTACTGCTGTTTACTCTAACCAGAGAACGTGGCAGAGAAAGAAGGCAACTCATCACCTCACAGTTCAGCTACAGCTAACTGAGGTGGACCTTATTCAGTACAGTCACAGGAAATTGGCTCTGTATCAGATTAAGAGCTAAATGTCTAAGGCATCCTCGCTCAATACTACAACATACATCAGCAACCTGATAAGTAACTGATAAGAGCAAATGTGGAAGGTCAGCAGGGAAACGCTCTGCATACCCTGGAGATCTCCAGAAAACCAACTATATGGTCACGGCAGATTGGAGGACAGGAAACACCACAAGGCAAAGGACAGGAGGAGAACTAGTTTACAGTGCGTGTTGCACTTTGATCATTTTAGGGAGCATGTCCAGATGATTTGGGGAAGGAACCTCATGCCCAAATAAGCCCCATGCATGTACCTTGAGATGCCAGCATGGCACCTGCCGTCTCCTGGAAATCCAACAATTGCTGTAGGAAAAGGATGGCCTGGAAGAGAGGAAAGGAAGTCAAGAAACACAGTGTCAACTGTTGTTATGCTCCGCTATTAAGGATCATGAAGGAACACATTTCTCCTTAGTCAAAAGCCTTCAAAAAACAGATTACTATGCTCTTTTGAGTTGCTGGGTTTTACCCACACAATCACATCACACCTTAGAAAGGGTAACAAGCCAATTTCTCCATGGAAGTCCTTCTAACACCGAGATAGCTTAATTTAAAACCAGAAATTTCCCAGCTGCTCTTTCTAAAACCTTTTCAGAGGCTGTTTTTGACTAAAGATGATTCAAATCATCATCACGTACATTGCTGGTGAGTTCATGAACCGTCCCATCTTTTGGCATGTTATATTCCTTGTCTGGATCATTCTAAGAGGGAAGAAAGAGACATATGATGAGCATGTAAGGAAATCGAAGGCATCTACAATACAACTGCTGCTGCAAGCAGTCTGTAGGCTTGTTCATTTAGCCTCTCAATACCTCCACATTTGTCTCTCACAGTGCCACCTCCTGGTCCTCAGTAAACACAGCTCCTGAGCATTGGCAGCTCAGGATCACAGGGGTTTTATTCAAGACATGACCATCAAAAGTTCAGCTGGCTTACAGGTCACTGCACTCACCAAACCCCACCTGACACAGGGACAGTTAAGCCCGAGTCCTCCAAAACTTCTCAAGTCAGCAATTTTCCTTTCTTCTCAAACAGGGTTAAATTCTGAGATTTGACTTGAATATCCATATCCCTTGTATTTGAGACCAGCTGCCAGTGTTCAGTTTTTGCAGCTGACCTTCCAATATGATCCAGCAAGCAGAGCCCTGCTTTACAGTCAGAAAGTAGGTGGTCTCATTCATGGAAAGTGGAAAGCTAAACTGGGAGTTCTGCTCAGAAAACCTCCTTTTCTAAACCTGCTTGTCTTGCTAGAGAGAACAGCGAGGGTAATCCTACCTTAATGTTGTCAGCAAACTCCTCCAGTGCCTTTGCACCAGTTGTCTCCATGGAAGTGATCAGCCCTGGCAGTTTGTTCTTTGTGCCTGCTGCAGTTCCCTGAAATAGTCCCATAACAGATCAGAGAAAGAAAACAAGCGGTATCTGACTTTTTGTCCAGCACCTATCCTTCTCTTCCCCCACACCCAATCAAATATCAAAAGAATATTTATAGCCCTAATCAACAATGAATGAAATCCTGCATTCTTTGGTGTGCCAGGAGAGGAAGATGCTGTGACACTAATGACAATCAGGACTTGCTCCCTCTCGTATTTCCTCTTGTGCAGTATCTGATAGAGCAGGATGGTGCATCAGTTATCAGCTCCATCTGGAAGCAGATGGAAAAGAGCCTTGCTAAACCTGGATGCCATATCTGATACCTGGAGAACCTTGTGTCATGGTCCAAGCAGACTCTCCTCAGAGGAGGTGATCTTCCAGATGTCAGCAAGCACAATTTAAACTAAGCTCAACAGTGCAGTGTCAGAGATAAAACTCTGCAGTGGTCACGTATACTACAGAATATAATGTAGACAGTCCGTCACCAGGTCATGACAAAGTAGAGAGAACTGCTGCTGAGAGATGCTGGCCCAGCATCACTGAAAGAAGCAACACTGGGAGTGACAAGTGCAGCTATGCTGAAGGACAGAGGTTACAGTGCTTTGTTCAAAGCCACTGCAGTCATCCCTTTCAAAGTTTTCCATAAAATCCAAGTCATACGATTGCCTTCACCCCCACTGTACTCACCTGCAAGACCTGGTCAAATTCTGGCTTCATCTGCTTGAGGTGCTTGAGGATGGGGAAGATTGTGAGCACAGCTGAATAGTCGTGTCGGATGATGGCTTTGCGGGCTGCTGAGACAATGTTATCTCCCTCCATGATCAGGTTATCTAATGACTCCTGTAACAAAGTCAGTCAGTCAGAAGTAAGCAGTGATTTCTACCCCGTGCAGCACAAGGGGCTAAATGCAGAATACCCATCAAGTACGTAAATTTAGCTGATGGATCACTTGTGGTACTCAGACTCAGAGCACACGTTCTCCACTGCCATCTGCGCCGTTTCCCTGCACAGATCCAGGAGAACAGCATTAACAGTGCTGGTGCTCTTGGGCACCCACAGCAGATGGAAGAATCCATATCCTCATAAATGAAGAAGAAGGGAAAAAGAATTTGTACATATTCTTTACAAGAGATACCAAAGGGAGAAGCCTCACTGACCTGGATGAGGGAATCAAAAGTCTTCTTCTGGTGGTGCTCTGGAACGATTTCTGTCAGGAGCTGGTACTCACTCTGGGCCAGTTTGACAAAGGCACTCACACAGTGAATATATGCATCGATCTCGATGTCGAACACATCATCCCTCCCTGTAAGGGCAAGATATTTTTAAGAGAACCAAATAGGCACTGAGCTTCCAGCAGCTCTGCTCACTCCAAGGCCTTGGATTACACAAAAAGCACACGGTTCTTCTTAAACAAGCAGTTCTGGCTTCGTGCCCGTCCTGGTGTGAAACCAAGAGCTGCCCCCTTGGTTTGTGCATGGAAAGCTATGCACACACCAGAGGAGGCATGCAGAGTCATCTGTGGTTCAGGAAACTGACACATCAGGATAACAACAGCTCTTCCCAGCCTCGTGACAGAAGGCACATTTGAAACTCTTCTGGGATGCAAACTAAATTCAAACAAGGGCTTGAACACAGAGTACTACACTAAGGAATGTCTGAGGTGAATTCAATGTCTCTGCTTGTATTTTTAGAATTCCTTATCTCCATTCGTCAGGTAGATGAAGAACTGCCATACTGCATCAGCATTTCTGGGAAAGCAAGGCTGTATGGGAAGGCAGCCTCTACACGTAGGCAGTAACTAAAGAGAACAACAGGCAGATGAACTACTAAATCCTATGAAGCAGGAATCTAAACGCAGTAAGGTGAAGTATCTGCCACAAACGTTGCACAGAAATGTGCATATTCAGATTCTTAGCATACGAATGTCTCAAGACACAGCAAGGAAACTATACGGTAGGCATAAGAAGTGCCAGTAAGATACAAAGGCACGCACCAACTCATGCCAGCCACTAGCTGGATTTGTCAACAGGACAGACACAAATGGACTCACATAATCCTGCATTACTCAGATTCCTGTAGTGATCACTATAAAACAGCAAAATTAATGCAGAGAGGCCTTCTCTAAGCTGCAGGCTGCTGCCTCCCTCCTGCCAGCAGCATCGGTAACTATAGACAGAGGAAGAACCAACACTGACAAGCACCTCGGGATGATCTTTTAAAAGTTCTAGTCAGCAAGTGACAAGCAAATGCGATGTGGTATTTACACATGACCTGCAGTGTACTACATGCCACATGTGATCCCTGTTTGCTTCACTTCAGCACTAACCAAGCCAGTAGCTACCTACAGGAAAGAGCCCCTAGGGCAGCATGGTGGCCATCAGACTTTGCTTAGGCAAAACTGGGGTCCCCCGTTTGAGGGCTTGGGGTGTGCGCAATTAGTAGGAGTGAATTCTACTGAGACGAGACAGAGCTTCGCAGCCAGAGAAGGCCCATGCTCCAGGACTACCATGTAGATGAACAGCCACTGGCTACAAGACTACTGTGAAACATGCTGAAAAGAAGGGATGTTAGCCAGCTTGTTATGAAGTGACAACAGGGTACTTACCAGCAACCGGCCCATGCTTGTCGCTCAGGGTATCGGAAAGGTGTTTAACTCGTAAATCATGCTCATGACCTAGTGAGATGTCAGCCGGCACAAACAGAAGGCGCAATTTATCCAGGGTGGTTACAGCATGGATGCTCACACTGGCTGGAAGCTGCTTCAAGCTTGGCTTATTTCATCTGATTGACATTTTTTCCCTACACAGTCCCGGGAATGCTACCTAACCAAATCCCTGTATGGGGCTATGTAGCAATAGTAACCCTTTGAAACCTGATGAGAAGTGAGAGTTCAATCATTTCCCGGGCCACAGGTGTCACCTGAACCTCCTCAGATTCATAAGCTCTGAACTGAACAGTAGGCACGAGAAGTCCAATTTGTACCCACAACCATTACAAACCAAACTCAGAGCCCATCTCCTGCTCAGCACTGAGGACATTTTTCCCCCCAGTGAGTGATTCCAGTCACTGTCTGGGACTCAGCTGACTACAGTGTAGATGCTGAAGAGATCTACTTCAAATGAATATGTAGCAGGAGTCCAAAAGGTCTTACAGATGCTCTGAAGCAAGTGACCTTCCTTGTCTGATAAGATCTCTATGAGCACAGGAGACTGGAATATGGAAGGAGACCATTTAGGTAGCTCTTCACAGAGAAGATGTGCTCCCTGTGGTGTGACACTTCTACATCTACATCAGGTTTGGAAAGGTCACTAGGAAACTGAATGTCTCAAAGTCCAGGCAAAAAGAAAAGAACAGAAACACCACAGGCAGATGTCATCAGAGCAGAGCTTCCATTAGCCATGTCCCTATGATGGACTGACTGCTTTAAGGTGAGATTCTTCTCCATCTACAATTACATCTACAGAGACTTTGAAATTTAGACACTAAATTCAGAGACCTAATTTGGCCCTCCAGTACCTCCCCGGTTCCCCAAGAATAGCTCTATTTATGATGCTGTCCACCAAGCACTCGGCTAATGGAAGCCCCACCCGGAAAAGCAAGGCTGATAACACAGAGAAGCTCAATGGTGAAGTAGCTTGAGCTGTGATTACCTTCCATAGGAATGAGGTTAGAGGCCCCCTTTTTCCCATCTAGACCATGCTGAGAGTACTGTTTCAGAAGGTTCTGAGCCTTACGGATCGTGCCTGTCACCAGAGCCAGAGAGAAGAGACAAGAAGACCTAGAAAATGAGTGAAAGAAAACAAACCCAGAACACCAGCCCTTCACCAGCAGCTGTCACCTGGGCCCAGTGAGAGAACGCTGGGCTCCAATGAGCATGCTCAGTATGTGAAGAACCCAAAACTCATGTCCAAGCGTGCTGACACAATGGCATTTTCAGGTTGCCTCCCTTCTTCAAGGGGAGGACACGAAGTTCAGCCAAGGCTACAGAATCAGGGAGTGCTCAAGTCACTTTGGTGAAGTGGAATCTGATCAGAGCTCCCTCCTTCCCCGTCATGTTTTTACTTAAGCTGATGCTTTGCAGCCAAGCCTTCCCTGAGCTGTGGCACGGACAGTTTCCACCCAGCATGGCATTGCCTGCTCCCGGAGCCACAACACAGCTCAACCTCGGAGCTGCATGAAGAAGTGCCCTTCTGAGGGGTATTTTCTGAGCATGCTCGATACAGATCCCCACATCCAAGACAAGGAATGATCTCCGGCATTCCAGGAAGCGATTAAAGAGTGACAACCTCAGGACTCAAGAGAGCAATTGCAGCAGCAATTCCCATCACAGGAATCATAGAATAATGGATGCTGCCCACCCATGTCTAACTCGTATTAAGTCACCCTAATGCTCAAGATACCCCTCTTCTAAATGAACTGCAAATCAATTAAACCATGGGAAAAAAAAATAACACTCGGTTAAAAGATTTGTACTTAACACACACACACACAAAAAAACCAACAGACAGAACGGAACAAAAGCCGGTGCTGGATATACAGCTAGAAAGCACGCACTAAGTATTAATGGGACAACCAAAAACCAAGCACTGTTTCCACATTAAAAGGTTAGTGGTCATGCAACAAAGCTACAACTATCATAAGCACATGGACATCCTCTCACAGCAGAGCTTCACCGCTGCCTGCACAACAGGGAACAGAAGGCTTTAGGAAGGCAGAAGGACTCTCCGTAGAAAACCCAGTTGAAACAGAATTGGGCTCAGTAAATGAAAAAGGATCAAAGAAATAAAAATGGGGCTGCCAACAACACTAAGAATCATTCCTCTATTTTAAAGCAATAAATACTTCAAAGATGCAAAAAATGCCTACATCCACCAGTAAATGTTAACCACAGTGCAGGCAGGAAATGAGTGCCGGCTGCCAGAAGCTGAGGACAGCTAACCCTGGAGGAAAAACAAAAACATGCTGCAGAACAGCGTCCTGAGGCACCAGGATCATGGGACACTGCGCTGTCTCTCCAAACCCTAACTCTAGGCACTGACCAGCTCCAACACCCACCCCACCTGGGGTCATCTTGAAAAGGACCCTACACTGAGACCTTTTGGCACAGCTCATCTTCCTTTGCCAGCTCCTCTGCAAACCTCCTCACACTGGGGCTCTGTGCTTCCTCGCCCTCCAATCCCTAATCCTAACCCTACACAGTGCCCAGGTGTGTGACAGGCTGAGGGATTGTCACATCTTGCAGACATGGCATCTCAATCAGAGCAGCACAGGAATGGGACAGAGGTTTACCTTTACCAAGGTGCCTCTACAGGGCTTGCAATAAGCAGGAGAACACGCATGCTTGTTTACAATAAGCAGGAGAACATCCATCTGTACGCCACATTAGGCTGGCAGGAAAATTCTAGACCCACAGCAAGCAAGTGGGACGACTCATGACCTTATGCTGATGGATTCACTCTGAGCTTCTTCCATGCGATCAAGTGAGAGGGAAGAACAACATCGCTTCTTCCAAGCCTCGCAAGGCTTCTCACACTCAACTCTTCCACTTAATTCCCAGCTACTCTCAGAAACCATGGGCACAACAGCAAGTTCTCCTGAGCAAGCAGGGTGGCAGCAAGCCCTGACGATACGCACTAAGCTCTTGATTACTGCTGATGCCATGGCACAGCTGATGAACAGCAGCTCAACTCAGGTGCTGTTCCTCCCCCAGCTCTTTCATCTTGCCTACCTGTTTTCAACCATCCAGAGGGTTAACAAAATAAATAAATAAATAAATAAAAAAGCAGGAGGGGAAAATTGGTTTACAAATCAAGCAGACAGTACTACTGCTGCTGTCAGCAGGATCTCCCCTCTCAGGGATGTAGTGCACTTCTCCACAGCTCACCCCCACGCTTTCTTCTCTGATGAGAGCTGAAACACCTCTGCCTTCATTTACATAAGCACAATTACCTGTGTACACACTGACACACACCTCAAATGTTTGTGGACATCACTTCAGTGCTGCCTTATCCCTCTTACTTAGCATTGTCATTAGCTTTTAATGGATTCTAGTGCAAAACAAATGCTTTTGTTCCATGACTGCTTTCCCTTGTTAGGCAGCTCTCAGACCAAACGGGATGGCATTTCAGCTACTAATGAAAGCATCACATTCCAGCCAGGCAGTGATCAATATGCGAAGCAGGAACAGGCTCTTTATTCTGCCACACAAAGACTGAACACAGCCTGTCTTCAGGTAGCACCGGACTGCCAGGTAAAACTGAACTGCTAAGGAAGCAAACTGGGAAAGAGCTCCCAGCAAACTGCTTAAAAAAAAAAAAAAGCATAATAAAAGCCAGAGATTCCTCCAACTCAACTTAGCAAGACTCGGTTAAGAGGAGATGATTTGGCTTTAAAAATCCGACTGCTGGAGGTGCTTCTAATTGCATGCTTTAACAAGTGGAGACAGTGCAGGGTACACCAACAAATGAAACAATGATGGAGATGAAGACTCTCTGATACAATACAAGGACATGGAGTACATTCTCCAGAACCCAACACGCTGTCTGGGGGAGGGGGATGTTTCTGACTTGTTACTCTTTCCCTAAGATCTTATCTTCCCTTTAGCTGCAACTTCCCTTCTGCTTTGCTCTGCGGGTAAAAAGGTTATAGAGCATCAGATTTAGTTTGTTACTGATCCCCTGCAACAGGTTAAAGTGTGCGCTGGGGTGTGCACTGGGATATTCTTCCCTGAGGATCAAGGAAATCAACTCCCTTGTTGAAACAGCGAGAAAACCCCTCACCCGAAACATAATTCTGTGGGACTTTCCTTACTGAAACAATAGCACAGAAAAAATACATAATTATTTGTCTGCAATTGAACAAAAACTAGAACCAGGTGAATCAAACGCCATCAGATGAATATTATTATGAAGAGAATCACTATACCAGCGTGGAAAGAATATCAGACTTTCACCTCAGGAGCTGTCCTTGAAAGCTGATAGAACTGCAGAAATACTGGTGAATCTTAGCTTGAAGATTATCTTTCCCTACTATCTCATTTCATTTCATTACAATATAGTGCCACACGAGATGGGTGTCGTATAAGGTTTAACCATTCCTGCCCTTCAAGAGCCACAGTCTGGCTCTCTGTCCTTGTTCACAGAAGACTGGAGACAAATTAGCCACCAGTTTTTCCCTGGTATTGACAATACCCCCAGTAGATCATCTGAAGTGCTCTTTCCTTCATACACTGTCAGCTGTGTGAGTACATTCAGACTGTGCTCTGCAACTGCTACCTGACCCATCTCACAAACTGTGATTAAGCTGAGCAAAAAGAAGCCAAAACCTCTTGGCAAGTTTACAGCTGAGGTACTCAGTAGTTTTGGATGCCCAAATGCATCCATTTTGGAGGAGCCTTGTTTGTAGGAAACAAAAGCTTATATGGACTGTTTGCTCTCTGTGTAAGCATCCAAGATTTGAGACTCGCTTAAAAAAAATATTAAAAAAAAATATTTAAAAGCTCCATAGGAAACTCAAGCGTGGTGTGAGACATCACCTTGTCAGGAGGCTCTCTGCTGACAGGGGAACATCTGTTAAAATGCTGGCTGAATTCACCGACTGCAACTCACACATCAGCTCTCAGGAACAGCTCCAGGGCACAGCAGCAATGGCACAGATTGATTTAAAAGCACCAGATGGGTGATCTCTGGACGTACAGACTTCTGCAGGCAGCTTTTCCTCTCCAAATATCCCAGGCACACCCTCTGCTTTAGCACTAAGAGGTCCAACAAAGCCTCTCCATTCAGAAGTGAAGAAAGCGAGCACCAGAGGCAGCACACACACACATAGACATACATTACCTGGGATGAGGACTGCATTCACATCAGGATTATAAAAATAAACACAACACAATTAAAATGGATATTTTTTCCTCTCTCTCCCCACCCCATCTATTCCCATTCCCTATCCACATTTCTTTGAACCCCTGGGAAGTATTTGGACAACATGGGAAAAATACTGGGCTGGGAGAGAGTTTTTATGAAACAAACCCAGAACAGATCATTCTTTTCTGACTTCCACCACTATTTACTCTGGAGATAACAGGGTGCTGGGATAGACACAGAGGGACAGCATCACTGCTCTGCCACGGGAGGCATGTGCTAGCTTTTGCTGATCCTCCTGGCCATGCTCCCACTAGATGGCATATTTCAGAGCCCAGAACCCCAGCAACCACACTCCAGATGGAGCAGTACACAGGAGTGATTGGCCTCATCAGCTGCAGAGAACACTATAAAAGTCCACTGTGAGGGGAGGTAGAATAACTTCAGCCATAGATAGGCCGAGGCAAAAGCTTTAACAGCCTTTCCAAAATTTGATTAGTACAACTTTGGATCTCATGTCTGTAGGCACCTGCCTAGTCCCTGCTTCAACTCCTGATGAATTCTGTTTCCCATAGCACGGTAATAATTTACTCATAACTAGTGATCAAAGTGATATGCTTTATCAGGTCTGAGTTTACCGTTTTGCTGTAACACAGGATATACTCCATGTTCCAAGGCTGAGGACAAACGTTCTCAAATCACATTAATTTCCTCCCCTTGAAGGTCTCTTTTTACTGACCTCCTTTGTTAAGGTAATGGCCTGTTCTTTCCCTGTATACAAGGCCCACCCCACCTCTTTACACTGCCCAGAGAACAGACCCAATGACTTGAGAAATGAAGATAAGGTCTGTAATCTCAGTATCAAATCCAGGGCAGAGAAGAGGTGCTCATTTCTGAAATCCCATTCTTCCTCCCACCTGGAAAGCACACAGAATCTGCTTCAGCAGTGAGAGGTCCTGTACAAGTGTGCTGAACATCCAGGCAAGATGATATACCATACAGAGATCCTCCATTCAGGGCCTCACCTGGTCTCTTGATTGGCTTTTTAGTGGGAGTGTCCTTCCTTTTGTTCTGAATGGCAGGGGAATATGGGACCCCTGTAGAAGAGCTGTTCTTACGGAAGTGGTCTTTCAGCCCCTTGATGGAGCGATCGAGCTGAACAGAACGGATTTGAAAGTACACTGTCATGAAATCTAAGGAGAAAAGGTAGAAACAGAATTATAAGCAAACAGGAAACACTACATGGCAAAAAAAAGAAAATTGTTCCTGAAACACCATGGCCCAAAGGGGACTTTAACAGCGTTAATATGGAACCATTTAGGTTCCATAAAACCTCATTTAGAGGGTTTTTCCCTCCCAGAATGTCAAATCCAACAACTCTAAACCCAGAAAGATACTAAAATACAAATAGACTCAATTGCAAGAGCAATGACTTAGTACAGAGAAGACAGATGTCTATCTCACAACGAAGAAACTGAAGTAGACAGATAACACAGAGACAGTGAAATCTGACACAGAATCCAGGCAACCCCTGTGAATCCTCCATCCCCACAGGAAATCCTTCTTGTCCTGCCACAGCTCTAAGGTTGACTTTGCAACCAAGAAGCCATAGAGTGTTCCATCACATCTCTCACACCAGACCCAACCCTATCACTTCCAGGCCTTCTTCCAGAGGGACACTTTGGAGGACAAGCTGATTAACCCCACGTTCAGTATAGTGCTCTCCCTTTCCATCCTCTGTTTACTCTTCCTCCAGCTCCATCCCCTTTCCTTCTCCACGTCACGAGCATACCCTGAACCTGCCTCTTCTCCAGCCCAAGTCCCTCAGAACCCATTCCTCAAGAGTCTCTTGTATTTGATTCCAGTATACAGACCACCTTCCCTGGCAGCTGCAGGCTCAGCTGTTGTCCTGTTGATACGTGAAAGTTGGAAAAAAATCTCCAATTTTCTTAAAAAAACAGGCTTCCTTCCTCAGCTGTATTCACTCAGACCCTCCCACCACACCCAACAGTAAATGCATGCCACAACCAAGAGTGCATCAGTTTTGGACCTGATGGGAGATGTTCGTGCAAGACACTATGAAATCAATTCAAGCGCTCCATTTCTAGCATGAAAGACTTCAAACAATTCCCAGGTTTCAGGGCCCTCAGAGATTAAATGGGGGGTTCACTGTCTGAAATCAGAATGCAAACTGCCTAACAAGAATGAGCCATATATACTTCAGTTGCTTCCTTTGATCGTGGAAAAATTCTTAAGAAGCTCTTAAGGCTGTTCGTCATACTTGCTTGGCACAGTAATCCCCACTCAGAATTAAATCATTGGCGTGGGGGTAGTTCTAGTAGCTGCATGTAAGTGAAAGAACAGCCTTCCTGTAACAGGTCCACTAAGTCACTCCATACCAAAGGAAAAGTCAATAATAAAGATGTAGGTAAGCTCTGATGCTGCAAAACAGGAAGAAAAATGTGTACTGACTGAGGAAAATATTCTGTGCTGCTTTTACAGCCCTCTTTGGTCACACTTAATTAAAAAAGGTTTGCTCATAAATAGTTCACGAGAGGGAGAAAGTCACTGGTGCCTTGCACATTTGTGATACCTGAGCACTAGAGGATTGCAGCTCCAACAGAAAGCATTACAGACGCAGGTTAAATAACACACTCCTATCATGAATTTCTGCCACAGAACACACTATACGTTAAGATAATTTGTGCTTTACATAGCTTTTGCTCTCATCAGATCCACAAGCAGATAATTCTGTTCAACTAACAGAACATGCTCCAGTCTTACTAAAAACAATGTAGGAAAGCAGACTCTTAAGAAGGTAGTAGAAAGGAGACTGAACCCCTCTCCTAAAAGGTGCTACTAAGATATTAACTAGTTTTGCTGCTGCTAGCTACCAGTGTCAGAACAACTCATGCTCCATCAGTCCCAGCAACACCTGAGCAGGTAGCTGGAGGTGTGATCCAGACGCTAAGCTGCACAGCACCACAGACGACCTCCAACACCCTGCTTCTGCTCTCAGCCTCAAGTGATGACCAGTTGGAGAGCACTGACCCAATACAGAACTACAAGGGAACAACACGCAGCACTACCAACCTTGATTCCTGCCATTTTCCACCAGCCAGCCAGAAATGCGGATGACATCGTGCAGGACACTCTCTGGGAGGTGCTCCAGTGACATCTCCTCCTGTGTGTCCATTTCATCATCTCCGCTGATAAGGTCCAGGATGAGGATGGGTGGGACAGGCTTGGTGTGTCGTGTCATCAAGCTGCGGAACTCTGATTCCAAGGACTCTTTTCCCCTCTCAAAGAGGGATTTCTGGCACAAAACAGCAGAGGACAGAAGAAGAACAGGGTTTCTGCAATCAGTCACTCACAAGTCTTTCTGCATGAGATTGCACTTTCTTCAACGTTCCTAATCACTGTCAAGTACTGCATGCTTCAAACTCCAATGCCTGTAGCTAAGAGACTTTTAATGACTTAGTTACATATGAAAATGTCTGGGAGTTGCTCAGTATACAAGTGGGACTAAAAAAGATCTCCCATAGTGCTCAAGCAATTCAAGGACTGACAAGAGCTACTCAGAGGGAAAGTTCTAGCATCTCTAACTCGCATGCAGGGTATACTTTTAGAAATCCAAATGGCATAAAGCATGAAAAGAGCAAAATACCACAAAGAGAAATGCTGCCGAGTTCAGACTCAAACAGAAGCCAAAGCAACTGTTTTTTCAGCTGTGCCCAAACACCTTCCTTACCAGGCATCAAGCCCACGAGCCTCTCACAGCGAGAGGGCAAGTGGCAGGGCTATGGCTGTCCCTGTCTCACCCATGCAAGCTTCCAGACCTGCGACCTACCACACGGTTCAGCTCTGGGCTGTCTGGATTGTTGTCCTGAAAGTATTCCACTGCTTTCT
Organism: Aquila spilogaster; assembly: GCA_024606505.1. Classification (NCBI taxonomy): domain Eukaryota; kingdom Metazoa; phylum Chordata; class Aves; order Accipitriformes; family Accipitridae; genus Aquila; species Aquila spilogaster. The sequence goes on along the minus strand of JANHGO010003588.1, from coordinate 4,257 downwards.
GGATTTTGTCCATGCAATTCAAGTACTCCTCCAGCCTCCCAGTGGGGCTAAAAATAAAAGCAAAAATAAAAAGGACCAGAGGAAGAAAATATGAAGTCAGCACCAGGACAGACTGAGGATGAAAATAATACAGAAAAATCAAATTATTTTCTCTCCAACTAGAAGGAGTTCATGAATTTTGTCTTGCCTCCAGTCAATGTCGCAGTAGAACAGACAACTGGTGCAGCAAGCACAGAAGTACTGATGACTGAGCACCCCAGAGAGAGGGCCATCACACCTTCCTAGAGACTGAAAGCAGACCCTAGGACAGCTTCAGTTCACCACGGAGGCAGTGACAACATTGACAGGGCACAATGAACTTTTGGGAAAAAGGGAAAGGAAAGAAGAGAAGCCACTAATAATCATGAGCTTCTTATGGCAGCACGCGTGTAAAATCTGGAAGAGACATCAGTGCAGACTCTGCCCTCTGGGGATTGCTGAAAGTCAAGTCAGGAAGCTTTCGGGGGGACTACTGGTGAAAGAAGAATGTGAGAAAGATACAAGGAAACTGAGTGTGCAGAGTCAGTGCCTACCTCCGTCCCAGAAATCAGGATGAAACACCCCAGCAAAACCTAGCTACTGAACTCACCCTTCCTTTATGATCTTCTCTGTGTCCTTAGCCACGTGGTAGTAACTGATGACGTGATCCAAGCAGGACAAGGTCTTCTCCACGTTCTCCTGCAAGCGCTGTAGATTCTCTGTCTGTTTATGGACAGGGATGATCGAGTTCTCCAGCTTCATCAATCGACTTTCAAAGGAGGAAAGGATAGAAACCTACGTGCCAAGAGAGAAAAAAAGTTGAGGACATCCCTCCACATGGATTCACAGTACAGGTCAGTAGTTAGAGTAGGGCAATCAAGGACCTTCAGGCTCCACTTCTGTTCCAGGCTCTGATACAACTTCGCCATGGCTCCTTAAGGCAGACTGTTTAAACCTCTTATGTCCTAATAAATAATTACAATACAGATCATCTGCTGTCAAAGATAAGCCAACCTTATATTTGTAAATACCAAAACAGTACTAAGGAAGAGCAAAATTTTACTTGATAGCAGGAAGCAAAACCACTGGAAATGCCTGGAGGTGCCTTAGATAAAAGAGATCAACAAAAACATAACCTGGCAGCCACTTTGCTCCATACCACTAAGAGGTAAAACAGAGAAGTACAACACAAAGGTACAGTATAGCATGAATGTTCTTTTACATTCTAAGTATTTGGTTTTTTTAAAAGGGTCTGTCACTTCTGAACTGTGGAAAACCTTAGCAAGCCCACAGAGGGTGTCTTAATGTCATCTTCTCTAGGGCAAAACCTAACTCTTTCAAGATTCACTCTTATGATGTATCTTTCAGACTTATCTGGTGGTGCTTCTGACTTTTTTAAATTGCTGAACCCCAAACTGAATGTTATATGCCAGTTAAGGGCTTACTAGCACCAATTAGAGTGCAGTAATAACTTTCTACCTCTTATGCAAAGTACCACATGAATTTCAAACAAGTCCTGCCTTTATGAAGCAAAAGCATGATGCTGTTGCATAAATTAGTTTGGGGTCAATTAACATCTCTTCCCAAGAGAAAAGACAGACTGTAAAGAGATGAGACCTTTGCTTTGCACCCACACCTCCTCAGGAGGGAGGCATGGGGTTGAAATGGTTTTGCCCAGCCTGTGAAGAGTAAAGTGGTTTATTACTGTATTCTTCAGATAAGCACAACACCACCCTTTAGTACGAGATTTCCTAAGGATGAACAGACCCTGACCCAACATTAAGGTGGAACTTCAAGCTCCTTACCATGTTCTTTGTGAGCTGGTCGCTCTTCTCAAGACTCTCTTTAATAAAGGACAGAGTTTCTTCTTCCTGCAATTAGGACGAAAAACAGTTTTCGTTTCAGATCACCGAGTGTTTAGTTCACTGAACACCACACGTAGGTTTGCACAAGTCTCGCTAGACACAGCAGTAAGCTGTGTTTGATCCACGGCCACGCTGTAACATGCTGCTTCTCGAGAGAAAACAGGGCATCTAACCCAAGGTGAGAAGCATAACACAAGCAGCGAGGCTGTTAAGGATTACCCATTTCCCTCCGCTACCCTGAGCCCAGAAGCCGTACAGTCAAAGCACAATGCAAAACTAACACCTTTCCCACCCCAATTCAGACCACACACCTCCCTCCCACCGCACAGCACAGGCACCACCCATAGCCCAGACGCAGCTGTGAGCCTGAGCCCTCAGGAAGCCACCATGCCCCAGGAGTGGGCAGGGGGCACACAGACACCCCTCGGCCCTGAGGAGGACCCGAAGCCCTGAGGGTTACACACGCCCAGGAGCCCCAGGCCCGCTGCCAGGCCCATCTCCGAGGCAACGCGCCGAGGCTGCAGGCCCAGCCCCAGATCCAGGCACCGACAGAACCCGCGTCGTGCCGCCGGCCCAGCCCCACCTGCTTGAGCTTGTCCTCGATCTCCCTCCTGCGGGCCGACATCTCCTCGGTGGGGATCATCGCGCTGCGGGGCGCCAGGGCCGCGCTCCACAGAGGAACCCCACTACCACAACCCTCTTCCGGCCGGTCACCACCACGGCGCCATCTTGGGAGCGGCAGGGGGCTCTGCGCATGCGCAGAAACGCGATCTGCCATCTAGAGTGTGGCCTCCGGCACAGAGCGGCCGGAAGGAGAGGAGCCACCGGGGGGAGGGGGGGCGCATGCGCAAAAAGATTATTGGCAGCCACCTTGGGAGTGGCGTACAGGCCAAGCCGCCATCTTGGGAGGGGCGTGGCGCGTCCCGGTGTGGCACCCTTTCTCTGCCAGGACGTGCTGCTATCCCCTTTCTGACCCCAGTGTCAGCGACGGCCCTAAAGGACACGAGGGGGTCCCAAAGGCCACCTGAGAGGAAACGGGTGTTGGTGGTCCTGCAGGAGGGCTGTGGCAGCCAGGCTCTCAGGAGCCCATCAGCAGCTGCTTTCCCGCGTGCCAGGCCACCGTGGTGTCCATGGCTGGGGCCAGGCCTGCTCTGCCCACGTGGCAGAATGTGCGGAAGCACAGAGCCACGGAATCACTGAAATTGGAAAAGACCGCCAAGCTCAACCTCAGCCCACCCCCACCACGTCTGCAAACCACATCCTTCAGTGCCACATCTCCACGGCTCCTGAACGCCTCCAGGGACGGTGACTCCACCACCTCCATGGGCAGCCTGTGCCACTGCATCACCACCCTTTGGGAGAAGAAATTTGTCCTAACGTCCAACCCGACCCTCCCCTGGTGCAGCTCGAGGCCATCACCTCTCGTCCTATTGCTGTTACCTGGGAGCAGAGGCTGACCCCCACCCCACCACAGCCTCCTGCCAGGGAGCTGTAGAGAGCAATGAGGTCTCCTCTGAGCCTCCTCTTCTCCAGACTGAGCCATCCCATTCCCTCAGCTGCTGCCATAAGACTTGTGCTCCAGACCCCTCATAGCTCCAATGCCCACATCTGGACACAGCCCAGTGCCTCAATGCCTTTCTCATAGCGAGGGGCCCAACACTGAACACAGCACTTGCGCTGCAGCCTCACCAGTGCTGGTACAGAGGGATGAACGTATCCCACCTTCCCCACTGCCCTGTCACGCCACACTGGGCCCAAGCACCGGGGCTGCCCACAGAAGGAGGAAATGCAGCAGCTCAAGGAGTCCCGGCCATTGTTTGCTGCCAGAAAGGTGCTGCACCCATTGCAGGAAGGCGATGCACGGCAGGGATGTACCCCTGCCACCTACCAATGCCACACACTGCTGTGTGTGTGCCACAGATCAGACACCCCAACCTCATGCAGCCTCCTGCCGCGGGGGGGGGGGACCGCTGTGACCCCATCCATCTTCCCCTTGTCAGCCCACCCCGTGCTCAGGAAAGGAGCTGACACAGCCCAATGGGTCTCTTTCATTCAACAACGGCTGTGTTTTATGGGCCACCTTATCGTGCTGCAAACAGCTGTGCTCTGGCCGCCACGACGGGCAGTGTATATTCTGCGTGTGACACGGCCTGGCCATGCACGCCCACCAGGGTTGGTGGGGACATCTGCTAACGAGCACCGCGTCCCTAAGAGCCAAGCTGCCTGGGGTGGGCACTGCTGCGGTTGGGAAGGGTTCTTTTTTCAGGCAATCCACGCCATTTCTGCTGCTGCACACCCCCTTCATTCTAAGGGCAAACCAGAGCCAAAAGGAAACCTCCCCCTCCCCATGTGCGCCCACATCCCCCCCCCCAAC
>JANHGO010003587.1:0-26801 GCA_024606505.1 Aquila spilogaster | reverse complement strand
CTGCAGCCCCCCCGCCCCGGCTCGCCTGCTTCCCCGGTCCGCCGGAGGGAGGTGGCGGCGGGCCCGCGGGGAGCCGCCGATGCCCCGCGCCGCTCACGTGACCCGCCGACGGTTGGGGGGGGGAACTCCGCGGGCACGTGACCACGCCGGGCGGCGTTACGTCACGTCGCGTCACGCGGCAGCCGCGCCGCACCGCGGGAGCGGGGATGGAGTCCCGGTTATGGCGTTCGTTTTTACTCCCACGTCATTCCGACGCCTCGGCCGCAGCCCCGGGAGCTGCGCGGCGCCGCACGGCCTCACGTCACCTCCGCGTCACCGCCCGGCGATGCGCGTTCATCCCGGCCGCGTCGCAGCGATACCGTCTGGGACGCGTTCTGAGGGCGTATTTCAGCCCGAGAACGAATTCCTGTGAGGCGGAACGCCTCGGCCACACCGCGCTCAGCGCACCGACACGTGCAGGGGAGTTCGGTTCCTCTGACGGCCCTCGGCCACCACTGCACGGCGGCGTTCCCCCTTCGGCTTCAGCGCGGCCGTGCCCATCCCCGACCTGAAGTAACGGACGGGAGCGCAGCCACGCACCTCGGGATGGGGACTCACCCAAGGAAGGGCTCTTCCACGTGGACGTCCCGCTACAGCGGCAACGTTTCCAAAACGGGCTTTTAAAAAAAAAGAGAAGTTCCAAAGTAGGTGATTTGGGAAGAGCCTATAAGTGCGCTGTGTGAAAGTTCCCATTTAAAACAAATGCATCAAACCTCCCACCAACCAGTTCTGAAATGCAGCGTAACGCAGTTCTACTTCGTGCTCACACTAAAACATAGATTTCTTTGAAGTGCGCAAATAAAATGCAGCACAATTGTAAAAAAAAAGATTTTTCTTGCACAACTGTAATTTAAACTCCAGCATTTAAATCTTCGCTTAAAAACAGACTGTGATGCGTGGACTGCAGGGAATGTTCCTGCAGAACCGCTGTAAAACTGTGCAATAGGTTTAAGCCCGGCACCATCTGAAACGGATGGACCATTTTTACCAGCGGTTACATGTGAAGTCAGTTCTGAAACCAAAATGTTACCAGAGGATGAACTCTGCGCTGTCTGAAGGTGCAAACAGCTTTCCTGCTCTATGGAAGCACGGAGGGCTCGGGCCACTCTGAGAAAGTAACGCTGTACTGTAAAGAGAGGAACAGAAAGTAATCGAAATACTTTATTCCTGTCATGTGTCAATAACGTTTTTAGAATTATGTCCTGGCAGTGCCATTTTTGGTGTATCACTTCTCAGAAGCCAAGCTCATATTCTGTGTTATGCTCTGTATTATTCCTAACACCTCCCCCCACACACTTTTTTCATACACATCTTGAACAACATGTGAAGATCCGCCTGGCACAACTCAGCTCAGTGTCTGGTTAGGGACACATCTTGGATAAATGTAACTTCATAAAACAGATTAAATCCGTGAGGCTCAGGTACATTGAATGATTTCTGTATGAAGCAAATCCACTTGATAGCTTTACACTAGAGGATCAGGTTGTCTCCCCCTTCTTTTGCTCTAACTAAGCAGTGTTTTTCCTTGAAATGCAATGCCTTTTCCTGAGGCTGTTTTTCTACTAGACTGCATCAATCGCTTCACTTCAATTAGCAATGGCAGCTTTGCTTGAAATTGGAAGGATTAAATTGAACCTGTTCCAAGCTACACAACTCTCATGTAAATATACATGCTCAGTAAATAATTTCAAAGGGGGGAGGGGTTGCTTTGTTTGCTTTTAATTAATGCCTTTCTGTACTTAACCTAGAGCTCTGAAAGACAGTAATTAAAGAAATACCTGTCAAAAAAAACTGGAATTGAAGCGTCTTATGACAAGGTATCGGGATGCAGTGTTGAAAGGTGAACTGGTACAGCTCTTCATATGCTGGTGGGTTTTTATCTGTAAAACAAGATATACAAACACAAAGGGCAATTCACAAAAATAAAATGTTGTACTTAAAGGTAAATACCCAATGTGAGAGTAGATAGCTTCATGGCTGCTCCGGGACTCTTACCAACTGTAGGCAGTTTTGGATATGCAGTTAAAGCAGTAAGACATCTCAGTCTCCCCGCTCATAACGCAACAGAGGACTAGAAATTAAATTAAGGTTTCCTTATGGTACCTCCTGCTAACAGAACCTAGCATACACGAGCATTTCCTTTTGCCTTTATGAATGGACCCAATTTATCTGGCTGTAGACACTGTAAATAGAAGTACAAAGAGACCAACCCCCTGAACTTAGTGACTTGCTTTAGTACTTAGCAAGCTGTTTGACAATCATCAGCTTTTCTTTCTTGGCAGAGATGAGTTAATGAGGAGTATCAGTACACTTCTGATGAACCACCAACACTAATACTAGCAGCATTACAGATTACAGAAATGAACATACAATGTGGTCTTAATAGGGTGGCAAAGATAATTCAGACTTGATCCCTTGTCCTCTCCCTAAGTAACTGCTGTTCCTCATCACAGTCCCTCTTCATGTCCACACTTCCACACTGCTGTTACTGCTGCTCAGTTCCTCAGCATCACCCATAACGAAAGCCTTTATTCTCTGCACACGTCTCCATGCAAACGGGCATTGTACCTCTCTTCCAGCAGTCCCCTGTTCCTGCTGTGCCCCTACAATGGAAGTCAGGGCTGCAAGCTCCCCAACACCCTGCTTCAATCATCATCACGCAGTTTGTCAAAGCTGTTACAGGGCTGGGAATAGAGTTATCTCTAAGAATACAATTTTCCAAATACCTTCTCCCCCACCACCTCTTCCACAATTTACTACAATATCACTTACATTTTGATTGTCATTAAGCATGAACTTAGAAAATACTGTTTAATAATTTATTAACGTTTTCCCATTAAATAGTACATTCACTCAAGAGGACTTCAAACAATTTTCTGGTAATTTTATTCACAAGTCTGCAGCGTTCTGTAGAACACAGTAATGATTACAGACTAAAACACACAACATATATATTTTCAAACATTTAAATATACGCACAGTTTATTCAAAAGTAATACTACACACTACATTTTCCATAAAAATATAAAAAATAGTTTAGTTACTATTTTACCTAAACCAAGATATTTCAGAATTCTTCCACATGTGATGTCCCCTCCCCCCCAAAAAAAGGGAACTCCAACAATAAGAAATCCAGGAGACAACATCACCAATTAGAATACGAATGCCAACTGCTCAAATCCACCAAAAGAACACGGAAGTTTCCATTTGTAACCAGCAGTAATCATTCTGCAGTATACTTGGATTTTTTTTGCATTAATTCGCTTCTCCCGTTCCAGATTTTCACAGCCATGTATGTACTCACATAAATAACGGACAGATTATACTGCAGACTGTAATGCCAGTCACCACGTGCCCAACAACAGATTGGTAGTCTTGCATTACACAACTATTTTTTTTTTGCAAAAATATCAAAAGGGAAATGCTCTCCTTTGGGAATTCCATTTAAAGACAACTCTCCTCACTGAATGTTCAGTGAAAATAGCCTTCCTCTCTCCTAAAAATAGTGCCATTTTTGTTTGTTACTACCATTTTGACTGACTCTATTCTATACTGAAAGCTAATAGTTCTGAAACGCACCTATTCAAGCCCTTCTTTCAATAGGATACATTTGATTTACAAAAAAAAAGGCACAAAGATGAAACTCCTAAGCAGCATCAGTCAATCCTTCCACTGTGCACTGCTCCTCTTTTTACACAGACATTGCTGCAAGAGACACTGTCTCAGAAAAGTACTACAAATACATGAACTGTGGGAACAGGCAAAGCCTCTGTACAGTACAAGTAGTATATTCATCATCAACAAATGAATACTATTGAAAGTTATGTTGCAAGTAAGACTCAACCTGGAAGCATCAGGAAAAGCCACCAGAAAAAAAGCTCAGCAGCATATATTTGTTAACAGTGAGATGGAAGGTCCTCTGTGTGCAACACTGTGCATTGGATTTCAACAATGACAGTGCACCACAGGCAGCAGAGTGAAACTTTTGCTTCCAATAGATTAGAGGATTTTCTAAACGTAAGTGAAGTTGCCATAAACAGAGTAGTAGTATATGATGCACAGCATGATCTGCAATAAAAAGATTTTGCTTTCCAGCATGTAAACATCCAGGTTACTGGGCCTTAGCTCATATAAACAAATCTGACGATAGACTTTTAAACTAAAAAAGTAAGATTTCCCATAAAATGATAAACCTCAAAAATACTCTTTCAGTAAGTTTCACGTCCCATTTAGTATCTTTCATGTCCTATGAGCTACATAGAACATTTAGAAAGTTTTAGCAGTAGAAATGTTGACCAATTGAACTGTTTGGCAACCATATGCTCAAAACCTCTTTGAAGAATGTTGTAATTCACTCAAGAACAGTTCTTCACTGTAACACGTTATTTCTTCTTCTTTTTCTTTGGTGGCTCATCATCAGAACTACTGTCTGTGCTGCTACTGCTACTGCTGGAGGAAGTGGAATCTGATTCAAAATCCGAAGATGAGGAAGTACTACTTGAGGATGGAGAAGATGAGGATGTAGAGGAGCTCTCATCACTGTCACTATCATCAGAAGAAGAAGAGGTAGAAGAATCATCACTGTCAGATGAGGAATCACTAGCTGAACTATCACTACTACTGCTGCTGGAACTTGTCACACTTTTAGATCTGAAAGAAAACAAATACACAGATGAGAACAGTTCTGCTACAGACAGAGTGCTCTTTATACTCTGTTGTAACCCAAAGAGCAATTAATTGGTCTGAACATTTCCAGGCCTGACAATTTAAGAATCTTCCCTCTCTCCTTATCCTTCTCCCAGCTCCCAGTTCCCCCTTTTATTCTGAAAGAATAAATTCTGGCTATTTGAGCAACAGCAGAATGACACCATGCATGTGAAGTAAGTCCCATACAACATCAAAGCGAATGCAAGACTACAGGGGGAAAAAAAAATGTGTGTGAAAGTTGGCAAGGCTCATAGGAACAACTAGCGTCTTCACTGGCCTACCTCAGCAGAAGAACAAAGTTGCAGAAAAAGCATGAATGTGCTGTACTGCTAAAGCTTCGGGCAGAAATTAACAAAGACTGAATGCCTAGAACTGTAACAACAAGTGAAATTTCAGCAATGTGAGTGTCAGTGGAAGTTTCATCAATGATTTCACAAATGTTAGAATTCTACTCGATGGAAACTGTTCTTAGATTACTCCTGGCAAAAGGAGCCAAACTTTCTGCAATTACACAGTGCTTATGTTTTCAGAATAGGAGAGAAGATGTGGAAACAGTCCAGGATAAAGACATTAGGAACATTGGAAAGTGGATTTCTGCATGCTCTGCAACATCATTTTTTCTCCCTTCATTTCTAGTCCCTACAGCAAGGCAGCTCTTCTCAAGATCAAGATCTTTAACGTAACACAGATGAGCCACTGAAGTTTTGGTAATACATCTGCCAACAGTTATCTATCTCCCTCTGTGCAGATATAATGGCTGTTTATCAAAAAATCCTTAAGGTCTGGTTAAATATAGACTTTTTGCTGATTAAAAACTAGTTGCGATATGAGAAAAAAAAAAGGACTATTTTAAACTGACATTTGGCATTTTCTGGGCAAACTGTTTCTATCTAAACAGCTTCATTGAATTTCAGACCCATTTATATGGGCAAGAATCCGACAAAGGGTGCCCCAAACAGTGACTTCAATCTCCACCCTGCCCCCATCATCTTTCACACCAAAGAAGAAGAATCCATAGAATCCATTCAAGAATCCATAGAAGCAGTTCTTGGACCTTCAATATTCAGGTCATACTCTGAAACCTACTCACAGAAACATCAGATGTAACACTTAATACTTCCACCTAGAGGAAAGCAATAGCTACATCTATGAGAAAAGCAGCAAGCAGATACTTGTTTGCAGATGATGCAATATGTGGCCTGCTGACCCTTACAGAAGGAAAATGGTCATGGGATCAAGTAAAATTCACCTATTTTATCTTGTCCTGATTAGGTACATACTCGATGCTAACGATAGGTAGATTCCAGATTTGCAGGTACACTACAGGAAAAAACACAGTATTTCTCCAGCATATAAGCATTTATTCTCCTCAAAACAAGCTCAGAAGTGTTAATAAACTCATGAGATTCCATGCACAAATCATGGAACAACTGTATTTTGTTATGTATGCTATCATTCTTATCATTCTTCTGAGACTTTATCCTTTCTAACTCCATTTAAATCAACAACCTCTGGTGATTTTAACACACTACTTAAATTAGATCTACAATGCCAGGCACAACTACCTGGATGTTTATGTGCTGCGTGGCCTGAAGAAACAAGTGAACCAGGACACAGTTTTACCCCTTAGACAGGTAGAGTTGAACGTGATTCACAAAAAGTCCTCTATAAAGGGGGCTTTCAATTAATAAGTGAAGTATGCCACACAGGAACGATGAAGCCAGCATACACACAGAAGCCAATTCTGCGCCACCTAAGGTTACAGCATTGTACAACAGCAGTTTTGCCCATTCCTGTTTTTCTGGTTAAGCCTGTAGGTTACTTGTTACTGTTGATATCAAAACAAACACACACTATGTAAAAGGTTACTGCTCTCCACAAGAACTCAAAACTTCGGCTTTTTTTTTTTTCTTTTTAAATCTGGAACCTGCATATTCAACAGTAATGCTTTGCTGAGTTTTCTGCATTTAATTTTTCCCGGATCATAATAAAGAGACAAAAATCCCATATTATCTCAAAAGGAATTTACACTGCTGGATTCCACACTTGCATAAAAACAACATAACTCAAAGAGTACAGAAGTTTCAGGGAAAAAAAAAATGGCCAAACAACCTCCTACCACTAATTCTTCTGCTCTTTCTTTTTAATCTGGCAGCAGTTCAGAGCTCAAATCCTCTGAAATACAGTATGCCAAGCAGAAGACTGCAGCACACAAGAAAGCTGAGGAAGGAAGAAATCTGAACTCCACTGTTTAGAAATCAGTTAGATTTATGACCTCACCATTTCCACGTAATTCCAACAATAAATGGGCACTACTGATAAAGAGCCCTTCAGTAATCCTGATAGCAGAACTAAGACGCTGATCAAGTGTTCCAATAAAGCCAGATGTAACGATAGCTTCAGATAAAGGCCTGTTTTAAAAAACTGCGTGGCTAATTGAATGACTGACACACAAAGCAAAAGACTTTGTCTCAAAAACCTTCTGAAATTGTTTTTAGAAGGTCAGATTTAGAGACAGGACAGTCTACTAAATGCAAAGAGACAATGAGGTGATTAACGTACACGCATGCCCCTTGTATAAAACTTGGAACACGATCAGCAGGAGCACTACAACCGGGGTTCAGGCTGCTCCTGAAAGGTTTTCCTAATAGAGACTGAAGTGGAGGAAGGAGGAAGAACGTCCTAAGAATTTTTGGCTCAAATTACTCTTTTCCAGGAGTGAAGAGGAATGAGATGTGGGGTGCAAACAGAATATCTACCTCCCAGATCTTTTATTAGTATTACTATTAAGATACTTCTTCCATTCTCTAAACAAAGCTTCAGAGAGGCAGCTGTTAAGAGAAGGGGATGCAAACAACAAAAAGAAGAGCAAGATGGATAGGTGGAACAAGTACATACTAGAAACAGTATTCTATTCTTGCACATTTAACTACTTGATGAACTTTGAGGCAGAAATAAGAAGATTATTATTAAAGCAAGATCACGGAGAGATAGAAGAATCAGTATGGAAAAAAAGCAAAACAAAGAATTTAAGAGTTTTTGGACAGAGAAGAGTAGAAATTCTCTCTCCCAAATATCTGCTATACAAATGTTCCTAAGAGGCTAAAAGCAGTAGTGTCAGATCCACATTTGCAATTTTGACTTTCAGTTTTACCTGCACCCCTCCCAAATCGCCTGCTGCAACATCCAAGTGCAAGATCACATACTGAAATAGCTGCATATCTTGTCATCATTACCCACATACCTTTTTTTCTTGGTCTTCCTTTCTGCAGTACTTTCTCCAGTGCTAATTAGAGGGGGAAAAACAATGCCTTTGGTTAATGCATAGGAAAAAAATATTTAGCAGCACAGTGGAGCTGAGTTCAATATCAATAAACTGGTATCCTACTGGCAGAGCTGTGCTGCCCAAAGCTCATTCAGTATGCATTTTAAGTCATTATTCAAACCAGAAGAAATATCTACAAATCCAGAAAAGAAAAAGAAATAGCAATAATCTCTAATTTTCTGTGGTAAGTATGCTTTTTTCTCCTTTACCTTTTTCTTTGTATTAAACAGACACATCTTGGGACAGGAAAAGCAGAGATTAGGATACAGAGAAGTCCTGTGCACCCACATTTCACAATAACTGAATCGATCGAAACAAAGGATTAGAAGATGAAATTAGTATGTAGCTTTCGTCACATTTCTCACAGGCACAAAAGACACAGAACAATCTATTTATATTGACCCTACCAGCTATTTGCCTTTCATATTCCCATGTATTCACACACTCATGGAAGGTTTTAGCAGTAAATACCACAGAACAAAGTTTCCTTTAACTAACCATCTGAAGAGGTTTTTACCAGTCATCAATTTTGGATGTTTTTATTTTTCAATTATTTCAGTTAAGTTTACCAGTTGCATCCTTTTCACAAAGGACTGTCAGAATACAGCACATAACCGAGCGTGAAATGAACACTGTGATTAAAGCCGCTCCTCATCATGTATTTACAAGGTACTTAATGCACCACAGATTCATGAGGAGGTTGTATGTTCTTTCATGAAGCAGGATACCTTTTCCTCAGCTGAAATTATTATTGAAAGCCATCTTAAGTACACAGAAGTAACAGAGAGCACTTAAATTGGAAAAGCTGCAAATACTTTATGTAGAAATCAGAAAGCAGTATGTGCTGGGAAAGACTCCAGAAAAGGGCAAGAACAGGAAAAAGTTAAGCATAATATACACTGTTTCAGCAGAATTAGTCAGTGCTATTTGCATGCTGGCTAAATGAGATTTTGCAAGTTTGTATTTTCATACAGCTGTTATGAAAACATCACAATTATTACATAGAAGAGTTTTCCACAACCTCACAAAATCCCATAAATAAGAGGATAATTAATTAATCTTCAAACTCTGAACCAAGTTCGAATCTCTCCTGTATTTCTGCATGTTGTTAACGTTTCCATTATTAAGGCCACACAACCCTACCACAAACAAGCAGGTACCAGAGCCACTGCGAGTACACAGTTTCACTCTGAAGCCCCTTTAGGAAAAGGCCTGTGACTGACCCAGGCTGCCGTGGCACAGCTCTTTGCCTCCCTCTCTAGCGTTTTAACGTATTTATAAATTCAGGAGTTTACTTCTCTACGAAACTACACAACCAAGAGTGGTTGATCCCCTGCAGATCAAATAGAGCTGCTCCACTACACTTGGTTGTTTTCCCCTGAGGCACCACACTGTGTGTTTGCAGAACCATAAATAAAACTGCAGCACTCTGGTTTTAGTTCAAAGTGGCAGCAGTCCTCCAAACCGCCTCAAAAAGAAGCAAGTTTCAAATTCTAAGCACTTAGGCTATAGGAGTGCTTATCTACACTACAAGAGGATTAGAACTGCTTCACAGTTACTCACTGGATCAGAATTTATTTCAAAACCAAACATTTCATAGTACTCTCAACACAAGATAACTCCCCTTTAAGTCAGTATTTCAGCACTCCGATTTGCGTTCCTGTCTCAGCTGAAACAGCTAATGAGGCCAAATCAGATCACTATGACAGAGGTCACCACCTATTCTCTTCCTAGTAAGATAACAGGGCTCTTCTTTAACTCACATCCTGGTAGCACCTAAGGCCAAAACACTGAGCTGTAAGCAGCAGTGACAGGAGGCGTGTTTTCAGGTTCTCAGGATCAGTACACAACTTAGTGAAAGGTCAACGCTGTAAGGAACACAGAGCTGAGAACACCCAATAATCTAACACTCATCTGTCTGAACCATTATGTACTTAACAGTGGACCTTCGCCATCTGTAAGTTACATCCAGATTTTAAGTACAGTGTAACAACAAAACTAAGCAGAAGTTAAAGAACTGCTTCTAACCATATTTAGCTCCACACAAACCTGCTTGGACTAGTACACGAACATATGAAATTGAGCTACTCAGGAATCAGCATCCCACTACAAAAAGTCTCCAACCATTTTAACTTCAGCTTAGCACACTTTATTTTTTGTTTCAGATGCATTTGTGGAATCTGAGTGTATGTATACTACCCAGCATATACAATGGTTTTAATACTGAACAAGTACCAGAGTCCAGGAGAAACAACAACAGAAAATGATCTAGGGCACCACCTTTCCCACTCTCACACCAAATTACCTCCTCATTAATAAGCTGAACATCCCCATTCTACCAGTCTTACCTTTGTTGCAGCAATAGTTGCTTTTCTTTTTCTTTCAGAATTTTTGCTAGTTGAGCTGTCCTCGAAGGTCTGTGCAGGTATTTTCTCTTCCCTGTACATTCATACGTCCAATGTCCAAACTCTAAACATTTTTGACATCGTACGTGTTGCTTGTTTGCCTCCCTACAAAAATGCAGAATTGCTTAAGTGACCGATCCCATGTCTGTCTGTTCTACCTATTGAAAAGATATGAATTTTCTTTAGCATACAGAGTCTTAACAATATATGTCACTATGGTTAAAGCAGACTGATGTCCATGGGTGCTTATACAACTTGAATCAGAACAAGAACAGTAACATCAATTACACACAGAACTTCAGCAAACACTCTATTGCAGTTATCAAACTATTCTCATACCAACTATTTATGGAAGAGGAACAATGCTTTTCCTCTACTCCAGAGTTTCAGCTTACGCCTTTGCAGTTTCACATCCCAGTATTTACCACCCAACTGCCAAGCACTTCCAAATTCACTCAAAGCACCTAGGATCTGAGCAAGTAAGACAGAGCTGCTCCTAGCTGCAGCTTATCTGAATTTTCCGAAGATCTATTAAAGCCTGGCAGAAGGTTTACTGTAAGGATGATCAGATTCTTGTTCACTTTGTACAGTGTAACTCAACCAAACACCAGAACTATAAGTGAGCATTTTACATCTGCATTTCAGTTTTTAAGAGATAAAATCATTTGACTGCTTTTAGCAGAAAACTGAGAACAACTTGTGTATTCAGATTTTAGCACTTACTCCACGATTCTGAAAAAAAAAAAGAACAGCTGCTTTCGTATCTTCTCACAGACACAGTCCGACTTTACAAATAAGGACACTCATACAGCACTCAAGTAACTCACTCAAGACCATATCACAAATTACTTTCAAAGCCAGTGAACCCTGCAGTGAACTTTGAGAACTGCTGTAATTTACTTCCACCTTGTATCACGTTTTCAACACCAAATTACTCATTTTTCAAGGCCAGGACATCTAAAACAAGGCCTGCAGAACAGTTAGCTTTGTCTTGACTGGGACTTCTGGCTCTGCCGCCAGGGTTGTGCATAAGCAGAACGAGGAAACCCTCTCTGCTTAATCAACAGAGAAAAACATGCACTTTTTTTTTGGTGTCACAAACCAGCCCAGACCTGTCTCCACAGGAAGAGAAGGGAAGTTCAAAGCAACAGTAACACAACTCCATACTTCTAGGGCTTTAGTAACACTCACATGACTAGGGCAGAGAATCCTATGCAAGCTAAAATAAGATCAAGCCCTAAAAGCAATGCAATTACCAGGAAACAGATCAAAAGAGCTCAGGAGCTACAGGCCTATAAATACCATATCAACAGTAACACATTTTAGTGCTAATGAAAAGCATGACATTAAAGCAATCATTTAACACAGACAAATGACCACAGCCTAAAAGCAAAGATTGGCAGATAGACAAATCAGTATACACTTATGAAGCATATAAAGACTTGAGAAGTGTTAAGAAATCATTCCTTTTGCAAGTATTGCAAAAGTGCTTTGAAATTCCAAGTTACTTTCCTGGAGAAAACAGGAAATAAGTTATGCTAAGCAACAACAAAGGAATGGAAGCACAGGCTTTTGTGATCAGACAGCGATAGCAACAGAAAATGTAAAAAAAAACAACAAACAAACAGGAAATAAGTTATTCTAAGGAGAGGGAGAGAGGGCAGCAAACAAAAAGCCCCACACAGCACATGTAATACACAAGAGGGGAACGCGGGCATTTATCCACTCGGCATCAACAAACTGAAGCGCTGGGTTCTCGTCAGTGCGGGGTTTGGCAATTAGATCCCTTCAGGATTGAGAACCGCATGAAAGCACCATCCACTTCCGAGTGAAGGACACTCCCGCCCCCTCCGATTATAAACGCATCGTAGCGGCCGTCTGAAAGCGACGGGTTTATAAACGTAACAGCTGCACGCGGCGATGCGGAGCTGCGAACGCGCGGCACAGCGCCGGGAGCGGCCGCTCCTTCCCCCCCCACCGCCCCGACAGCGCTACGGCAGAGCGGCGAAAGAGAAAGTAACGATGTTATTAACTCTTCCGCCACCACAATTCTCTATAATCCGACGACAATTAGTTCTGCTCTACAGAACGAACAAGTTTGTACCGAGAGCAGCGTACGAGCACATTTCTGCTCTCTCTGGTCACCGTACAGACGCACAGAACACAACGAAACCTCCGATCTCCAGCAGTTCCCGCACAGGACCCCCGCGGCCCCCAGCCCGGGCCGCCCTCCTCACAGACCGCCACCCCGCGCCTCGCACGGCGGAGCTGCGCCCAACTGCCCTCAGGCGCGGGCCACCGGGCCTCAGCCGCTCTTCTCCCGCTCGCTCGGGGCCCTCGAGTCGGCCCTCCCCCCACCCAAGAGGGCGCCCTCCCGGCCCGGCCCGGCCCGGCCGCCCGCCGCACTCACGCCTGTCTCCGAGCGATGAGGCGGTGCATGGGAGTCGCCATCTTCGCGGCCGGAAAGTGAGGCGCACCGCGCTGCATGCCGGGCCGTGCCGGCCGCCGCCACTTCCCATTGGGGGGAGGAGGAGGAGCGGCCGCCACAGAGAGGAAACCCTCCCTCGGGCAGGGGGGGCGCTCTGCGGCAGGGCGGCGCGCTGCCCCGCCCGTCTTATCTCGTCTGCTCCGCCGTTGCCATGGCAGCGATGGGCGGGAGGCGCGGGGCTGCTGTGGCTTTCCAGGCAGTGGGGGTACTGCTCACGTGGACCCGGCGTGTTCTGTATGTGTGAAAACACAGTTCAGATAGCGCTAGGAATCCAAAGGCGAATTCTTTCCTCCACGTCACTAAGCCCGAGACCCGGAGTCCCGCAGCGATGCCAGCAGCTCCTCGTGTTTTTGGCCCTCGCATCACCTCCCCGCGGGCTCTGGCGCAGGAGAGGTCGAGGGACTGAAGAAGAAGCGCGGCCGCGTCCGGAGCGCTGTGACAGCGCGCACCTGGCGGGCGGCTCTGCTGCCACGAGTACGGAGCCCCTGCGCTGAGCACAGGGAAGCAATGCGGCCTCATCTGTTTGCTTCATCAGAAGTCACTGTTATCTCATGGGATCAGTTTTAAAATGTCTTCAATCTCATTACAGAAATCCTCAAGAAAATAGAGTTTTTAACGCTGACTAGGGATTACTGCTGCCGGGAGTACTTTCTATCCAGCTGCTTTCAGTATTCACTCTGACGCTCCATCACAGGGACAACCAGTGGGCAGTAAGTGGCTGTTCCTCTGTACCTTTACATTTACTCAAGTGCACGAACTGTTATGGATCCTTAGCAGGTTAGTAGTAGCTAAAGTGTTGGTATTATGTCTGGTACGTTATAAATGCGGCAGGGTTTGGTCTCAGTACTGGAACCTTGATGTCTGGCATCTCACTTTCAATGGAGAAAGGCAGACAGAAGCATTTCCTATGTTAGGACTGATCTATTTTTAATAATCCATGCTTTATAATAAATTCCTGATCCTTTTTATTTCAGTACCACTTAAAATCTTGGAGTGTATTACACACTGATAACACTATCTGCTCTCTGCTTAACAACATTGGGTGCTCCTGGTGCTGTGCTGTGAATCTCTCCTAGTGTTACTGCAGCAGAACTACAGTTCCCTACGTTTGCCAGTACAGCAGGGTTTCTGACGTCATATGCCAGAATACTTAAGGAGCGTATGGGCTTTTCCTTACACAGAAAGAGTGGATTACTTTTACTTACTAAAGCAATCCACCAGAAATCCTTCTATTCTAGGAGTTTGGGAGTGTTCTTGTGACTTTCAGCGCCTGAAATCTCATTGGAGCACTGCTTCAGGCTTATTCCTGTCAGTCAGGGAACCCACCACAGCACCCACTAACACACCCAGCTCCCTTCAGGCCGAATGTGCAAAGTCATTGCATGGCACTCAGCTCCCTGGCAAGTGGGACGGTTCCCTGCTGCTCAATGAACTGTGACCATAAATTCTGCCTTTGCACACTGGGTTGCTATTTAAAGTCACAGTATCATTCACCAGGGAAATTAGTTTCCAAAATGTGCCCCTCTCTATACAAGAAAGGGAGGAGATATGCAGCAAGACAGGAAAAAAAGCTGGGAAAGGTGCTGAAGCTTCTGTGGTGCGGACACTGAGCTGCCTTTTCATGGCATCGGAGGTTACTCCTACCATGGGACCAGGGTCCTTCCACCCCCTGCACTCTTCAGTGTCAGTGCATCATCTGTTAAGGGTTTATATGTGAAATCAGAAGAATGGAGTTAGAGCTCTCTTAGGAAGGACTGAGTCTGTGAATAAATGGTTAAACCTCTACTGCCAAGACTGCTGACACTAGAACCACTTACACAAAACTCTAATCACGTTTCCCAAATGACTAGCGATTAAGTAGCTGATAATGCTAATACTGAACAGTAATAATGAAAAATAGGGAGCACTGGAGATGGCATCACTTGGCATTTTCTAAAATGTAC
The DNA here is from genome assembly GCA_024606505.1 of Aquila spilogaster. Lineage (NCBI taxonomy): Eukaryota > Metazoa > Chordata > Aves > Accipitriformes > Accipitridae > Aquila > Aquila spilogaster. Next base: position 11,894 of record JANHGO010003587.1, on the reverse strand, counting down.
GTTCTACCCATCCATCCTAAGTTCTCTTGCAGAATATATGCAAAGAGAAACCAGTCAGCATGTATTCCTTACTGGAAAAAAAAGTACACATTTAACACAATTGAAATTGGGCATAGAAATTATTACGATTATCATTAATAATAATAATAGCAACACTGGGTACCAAAATCTTCTATATTGAACTGCGAACATTTTCAGCATCAAAGAAAAATACAAGTGGGAGACAGAAACACAGACGGTCCTTACTCAGGCAGAACTGCAGACTGGAAAAAATCTCACTGACACAGAATTCAGAGATTGGTTGGAACCACACCATGTCTAGAATTTCTCATCACTGTTCAGTTGTACCTTTGGTAACTTGGAGTTTACACAACATAGTGAATTAAGATACATATTAGCCTTCGCCAGTTTGTGTTGACTCTTCACAGAAGAAACAAGCTCATGTGAAGCTCTGCGTTGATAGTTTTCATTATACAAACTGGTTCTTTTAAATTTCACTGAGGTATTTCTAAATAGCACTACAGACTAAACTATGGGAAGTCTTTAACTCTGTTTTCTGCCACTGGCTTACAGTAATGTCTTTCCCCAGTCTCAATTACAGGACATGGGTGTCAATTTGAGCAGAATCAAGTCCTGTCCACCCAGGTCAGGAAGTAATTGGGCTTTTGCAGGAATGGTAAATGATTAACTAATGAATTACTGAACACATACATATGCTTTGCAGCATGCCGGTGACTAACACTGAGACATCCAGAATTTTGTGGAAAATTACATTTCCTAATTCAGAACAGTAAGTAACACTTTGAGGTTGTTTATTAAATAAAATGTCTGAAAGAAACTAAGTGGTATTACCAAAACATGTTTTATTTTTCTAAAACCTTCCCTGATGTGATTCTTTAACCAGGGCATCTGGAGTCTGAATTTCCAGATAATAACATAATTCCCAAACAATGGTGCCAGCCCTGTGGTGTAGCTCTAGACTGAAATCCAGGAGCAGAGGATGGTGTCTGGCAGTGGTGGAGATTTACACCAGAGCTCTGTTGTAATGATCACATTGGTGCTGGACTGCTGCACGTTTCATCTGGTTCCAACAGAATCAATTATTATCAAAATTAGTGATAGTTTCCTCTTGTCCTGTCTGATGGATTTCAGTGAACTGGCCTCACTCACAGCATCTTGTAGCACATCAGGGTTAGGGAACTCCAGGCCGCATCCCACCTGTCATGATATTTCAGATGAATTGCTTGTGAGAAGCAGAAATGTAGGAATCCCTTCCTATGCATAAAACAGGAAAACAAACTCAAAATATCTCAGTTGTGTTTCTCTGTCTTATAATTTCCCAAGAAAGATGGTTCCCTTTTTCTCTCTCCTGTATATTTTCCTTGCAGGATAAATTGCTGAGCATATTATGACATGATATTTCCATTACAAAGAGGGTATTCTCCTTTATCAGTCACAAGAAGTATTTGTTTCAACTACTTAATGGGTGGTGGAAGATGTAGCAAAATGGAAGTTCTTACAGTATGCACAGAATTAATGCTATTGTGGATATATGTCTTGTTTAGTAAAATTTTTTGCAGATACTCTGAACTTATACAAGTAACTGAAAACACAACTGTCTCCATGTTAAAATTGCAGGCTTATATAGCATCAGACTCCTCTGGTAGCCACTGTATAGACAGTTTTGAGGGAGTACAGAAAGCTGAAAGGAAAAAGACGTTTCAGCTGGACCCAGTACATACCATTCATATAAGGGAAGCTTCTTGAGCCTCAAATCAAGTTACTCTTCATCAGGTCAGCTATTGTAAAAATACCTTGGAAGGAGTAATGCACTCCAGAAATCTGTCATCTAGATGGAGGTCCAGCCACAGTTCCCATTGAAAGAAACATTAAGAATTGGCTTTACTGTTACAAGGCTCTTAAATGAACTTAATTTATGATCTTAACTTCAGATATCAACAGGAGGAAGTACTGGCTAGCTACAGATAGAGTACTTTAAGCAGAAAAAGCCAGTATTCCCATTTAGAAAATTCTGTAACACGGTGGATATTGGGCACTTGCCATTTCCAAAACACTTTGCTATATTTTTAATGCTCCCAATCCATTTTGTGTGGGACTTGGGGTTCACCCCTTTCCCTGAGGCAGCAGGGCTGGTGCAGTATTTTTATGGGGAAGTTTTGTCCTCACCGCACCTCTGTAAGCGTGAGCAGCGGGGCTGCTCCAGCCTACAGCACGGTACTGTATTTTTAGATCCTCAGCTCACATTTCAGTGAACATGAAGTATCTTTGTGTGTCAACAGACCCAAAATGTCTCCCAGTGGAGCGTGAAGCATGTTGACGTAGCAGGGACGTAATCCGGGCAGTTAGTGGAAGCTTACATCATTAAATCTATCACTGGAATGTGTTTGATATACAGCAAATTCAGATGTTTTTCTTTCCTGGGAACTCTGCCAGCAAGCCGTAGTGTGCGAGGGAGCCAGGATGGCAAGGAAGGAAGGGCTGGCGCCTGGGCAAGACATGAATTAGGGAATTTTCAGTTCAGCTTGTTGAAGGTCTTCATGGAGAAACAGGGGCTGAACTTGTATCCAGCCACTGTCCTTCATCTGTCAGTGGGGAGCCCATGGGGCTGAGCCCTGGCTTTGTGGGCAGCCCAAGCACAGGAGCTATGGAGGAAGACAGAACCACAGAGCCCACCCCCAGACTGTTAGGTTTTGTATGCTCAGATTCAGGAGCTCCTGGAGGTGCCCCTCTGGGGAGTGCCGCAGGTTCCACTTATTGGGGAACCGTTGCACAGAATCCCATCTACACCTTTATATGTTTCATCTTTAAAGAGGTTTACTTCCTCCCACCTCTCTGTAGAAGGTTTCCCAAAGCTCGATTGCTTCAATTAATCCAAGATCCACATAATTTCTGAGTTAAATTTGCCATCAATCTGTTTATCCGTTTGTTATTGTCAGCTGTTCTTTGAATTAGTAATTTTCCATCTCCACTATACCGATGGGCAGTGATCGCATCGCCTCTTGTGTTCATTTTATAGGATAAGGTCAATCTCCATCTGTAATACTATAATACAGGCTGCCCTGATGTTCGCATCTCTAGCATTAAGAAATATATGCAAAGCTCTGAACTAGCCTGTGATATCTGCATAACAGGCAACACCTGGGAGCAAAGAATTGCCGCAGGAAAGACTTGTGTATTCTTTAGACTTACATGGTGTTTGTTGCTATAATGTCCACCACTTTCCATTATTATTTGTATCCATTTTTGTCCTTTTTCCTATTTGCTTCTGTTAGGCTTCTTTGGAACATTTTCAGTTCATTGCTCGAGGATTGGTTTGCTGGGTAGTTATCTAGCTCTGATACTTGAATACTCGCAATAGCTTAATTAGTAAACATGTGAAATCTAATTATCTGTTAAGCTTGAAGGAAAACTATGGAAATCCTTGTAAGAGGGAAAATTATCTTTTCAACATCTATTTAACTGCAAATTCTTGAGATAACTGCACTGGGCAAAATGGTCCCAGAGTAACTTTTCATAGGACGGAGAGCTAGGATTTTCTGAGAACTGCATTACATGTGGTATGATTCATATTAGCATTCACGGCAACACGATACTCCAGCTACCCTCAGTTCAGGAGATTGCAAAGCCCATTTGTATCTGAATATCCCAGAATAGCACTATGAACCATACGTTAGATGACATGCAATGACTATTTACAGCAGACCAAAGAATAGTGTGTGACAGATATCAGCTAGAGCTTATTTTAAGCCCATACGCATTTTCCTGATTAGTTTTTGTTAATGAATTGCAAGATATACCACTGTAAACAAAGTCACTGGAAAAACACTGGATTTACACTCAGACACTCTGTTGTGGCAGATCTGCAGTTTGTAAGCACTTCTGCTTAGCACACAGATAATAGAAGAAAGGAGGGTGTTTAATCTGCCAGGCAAAGGTTTATCTGTAAAGTTCCCAAGAGAAAGTATGTCACCTGTTTATGACACTTCAGTGTTTTTGCTGTTTTGTTAACATTGTCTTCAAAAGTGTAATAATTTCTGAGATGTTTTGTTCTTAGAATAATTGATGTATTTTAGAAGGATCAGCATCTTTAACAGCCCTTTTTGGCTTATTCTTCTTTCAACTCACCTTGATTTAAATCATGCTTATCATTCAAAAGTCAAGAGCTGAACACCTGTAGGTAAAATCCAGTGAGGTGAGTTATCCCAACCACTACTTTGCTCTTCCATCTTGCAGTCACTTTCTCTACCTCAAAACAGTCTTCATCAGGTAAGAAAGGATAAAGCCTTGCTAAAGAATACATACTGCAAGAGTTCAGTGTAAGTTGTATCTTTCAGCCTTGATCAAACACTGCTTAATTCTTAGCAGTACTTATTACAATGTTTTCATGTTTTTTACATTGGAAGTCTTTTTTTTTTTTTTTTTTTAAGAAAAACACTGAGAAAATAAAGGAGAGTGGGGAGGGCCACAGAATCTATCCAATTTCAGGCCCCAACATAATGACAGCTCAGATTTTGACTTGGTATATGCATTTCCTTCCAGAACACCCTGTCTGGGGCTGTGGAACTCCCTCACCCCTTGCACCCCTCAGGCAGCTGTGCTGCTCCGGCTGCTCACTGCTGGCAGCATCCCAGGACCATGGCCCAGCAGGGTCAGCTGCACGGAGGAGCAGCCGGAGCCGCTCAGCGCCTCGAGGTGCGTGTCCCTCAATGCCGACTGCCTGGTGACGCCCGTCTGTCATTGCCCCAGCCCCTGTGCTGGCAGCTTTGCTCGTTTTGAAAATGAAAGTGAAAAAAAAGAGGAAACTCAATGATAGTCTGGTTCTTAATTGTGCCTCGAGTATGTGTTGCGTGATATTCTCCGCACAGAACAGCAGGCTTGTTTTATTCATTGGCCCGTCCGCATCAGCTCAAGGACGTCTGAGGTTAAACACTTCATTATTATTCTGTCATTAGCACTATGATGCAATTCCCAGCCCACCTACAGCTGCCAAAGTGGTGTCACTGAGCGTGCCACAAGGAATTGCAGACACTCGGAGCTGAGTCTCTGGGGCAGGAGTCCTTCCTGGTTTAAATATTGAGTTTCTCTACCACGTGTTTTCTGTATCATTAAAACGAGGAGCAGTGATGTAAATAAAAGATTGGGAATTTGGAAACATCCTGTTTTTGACACACTGTATGTCTGTATTGTAAGCACGTTCTATCTCAGAATTTAATACATTTGCAAACATTAAGTTTCACAACATTCACAAAGCATCTGAATTGTGTCAGTGTCACTGTGAATCAGCCATTCCATGCCACTTTCTCCCCTACCCTCTTCCCTCTCCATCACCTCTGCTGCTGTCCCATCTTGGTCCACCACAGCTTTCCTCCTCCCTGCAGTCTCACCGGGTGACAGACCTGATGCCACACTACACAGCAACCGTGGCTTTTCTTTCTGGAGTGAGAAGCCCATCCACCACCTTCCTGGTCAACTCCTCGCCTGCACCTTTCTCTCCAGTTCTGTTATACTGGGCAGCCCTCACTGCATCAGCATGGCCCTGCAGTGATGCCCACCTGACAGCTCCCCCAGCACTGACGCTGTGGAACCTGCTGGAGCTCTGTGGTTCCCCAGCCCTAAAAAGGATTTTTCTCCTGCATACTCACAAAGCGCTTGCTGGCCAAACGCTTCCCTGGAAAACACGATGCAGCTATACAAATCTGTAGTACAGCAACAGTGGCGTGAGTTCTGAAGATGGTTAAGCTTATACTAAAATTCTGCATGTTAATTATAGATCTACTGTTCTGTTATTCCCACTGGATATCCAGCAACCATACTCCAAATTTTATTTGTAGGATTGGTGGAAACAAACTGTATTTTAACCACATTCCCAAACAGTGAAGCTACGAATCTAACCTTTTTGTTTCTGTAATTGAGAAGTACAAACCCAGCTGCATCACTGCCCAGCTGTGTTTTAACTGCGGAGGTCTTTTGTTTTATCTGAGAGTTCCCACAGAAGGAAGTGCTATGGTGGTAAATGCTGGACGTGCCCGCGTATATTTGAGATGTGTTTTTCTCAGTGCACCTTGTGTTTTGTGTTGCAGAGGAGGCTGAGCGAAACACAGCACACAGCAGTCGAACTGCTACCACTATCGTGGTAAAAGCTGGCAGATTCATAGGAGCGTTCCTATGGCATACAGACGCCTACGAAACGGTACTGATATTTTAGCACTTGAGGTTGTTAAAATAGAAAAGGGTGAAAGAGATGTAAGTGCAGTTGGGAAAGGCTTCGGGTGGAATCACCACTGTGGTTCTGTTTAACCAAAGCAACAGAAAATTTCAGTATCCTGACAGCAGAAGAGAACTACTCAGAGGGCATTCGGGTGCTCAGCTCCTCTCACGTAAAGCCTTAATTTCCATGATTTGTGTTTTTCCCTTCCCACGGCACACTGTTCCTTCTCAAACTCCATTGTCATCAGGGGATGGTATCATAACAATCACGAGTTTCACTTGGGGGGAAAAAAGTTTAAATCAAACGGCCTTTATGTTCACACTGACAGCCACGAAAGCCTTATAAACCTCAAAAGCAAAGGAATCAACCCCAAGGCCTTTGCGGTGCTGCCAAGTTTGGCCTTTATTGCATTTTTGTAGAATTACGTAAGAAAAACCATTTTCTGTGAAGGAGCGGGAAGTGCACTTCCAGTTCCTGTAGTCGCCCAGGGCAGCAGGAGACCGTGACAGGTGAAAAAGCCTAAAGTGAACCGAAGTGCCAACGTTTATTGACTCCACAATCACAACCCGGAGCCCACGCGGCCCCCCACGCTCGGGGGAACCGGGACACCCGAGGCCACGCCCCTCCCCCTCCAGTGCCCTTCTGCGGCTGCGTGGCAACGCCGCTCTCCGCGCGCCCGGCGGAGGTCTCGCGAGAGCACCCCATCCCGTCGAGTCCCGCTCGGCGCGGCGCTGCGGCCCGACGGGATCCTTCGAGAAGTGCCGGGTCCCGCCCCCCCCTCTCCCACAGCGCCGCCGCTGCCGCCGCCGCGCATTTAAACGGGCCGGGCCGCGCCGCGCCGCTCCTCAGCTCTTCGTCCGGCTCAGCCGCCCCTTGCTCGGCCGCGCCATGTCGGTGGTGGGCATCGACCTGGGCTTCCAGAGCTGCTACGTGGCCGTGGCCCGCGCCGGCGGCATCGAGACCATCGCCAACGAATACAGCGACCGCAGCACGCCGTGAGTGGGGCTAGGGTTGGCGGCGGGCCCGGTCCTGCGGGGGCTTCGGGCCGCAAGGGTGCGGGCGGCACGAGCGGGAGCGTGGCGTTGGTTCGCCGCCGCTAGTGGTGGTCCTTCTGCTGTGCTTTTTATGTTTTTCTTTTAAAAAGGCATTTAAGGGTCCCCTCTGCCCGGCTCGAGGCGGAGTACGGCAGCGCAGTGGTGGCCTCGATTCGTAGCGCCGAGGGGAGCACCCGCGGCCCGAGTGCTGCCCTGCCCTGCTGCTCCGCCGCTGCCGCCCGGCCCGCGGCCTTCCCGCTGCACTGCGCCGGGCGGAGCGCGGGACCGCGCCGTGTCCCGTGTGCTTCTGCACTGCTTAGCCCTGGCTCTGAGGAACTTTCCCGTTTGAAACACCGGGGATGTCTTTCAACCCGAAGGAAGAGCGAAGAGTAAAACTGTTCGGAGAGTAGCGTTGTAAAGGTGGAAGTGGGGCTTGTAGTGCGTCAAACCCGGAGGGGAGCTCTCTGGGAAGCGCTCCTGCAAATGCTTTTGCAGCTCCCTCTGTGCTGTGGTGTAGCTTTGTGTAAGGGTGCTGAAATAAATGGCTTTCTTGGTGAGAAAATTGCTTTGTCTTGGTTTTCTTATGCTCATATCTCCATAGAAAGATGAGGAGCACAGAGTGACCTTGTGTTTCATTAGCTGCCTCAGCTCTGTTTGCCTTTTACTGTCTGTAAGCAGTGATTAAAGAAAGAATAATGCTTCTGTTTGGCTACGTGTGCCAGAGGCAGGGCTGGTCTCTTAGACTTTGTCAGTATTATGGTATATAAGCACAGATGGACTAAAGCAGTGTTTTACATACAGCTTCTCAAAGCAGCCTTCTAGGAGCTGTGTATTGACTCTTCAGGCTGTCAAGGTGCTGCTTAGATATATTTGAGTTAAGGGCACAGATTTCACTCATTGAAGAGAGATGAGTAATGCAAAATGTTGTCCAACAATGTAATGTACCTTTCAGGAAATAATTCAGTTATGAAAAGTCAAAAGTGTGCAATTGGAAAAATTCACATATTGAAAGTGGCAATTTTTAACTGTACTTAATCCTCAAGTACTGTTCTGAAAGCCTGTACACAACACTGAGGGAATGCGGAAAACAATTCTGTAAGCATACTGTCTGTATTAAAATGTTCTTAATGACTTTAAATGTCCAACTTGGAAACAAAGGCCTGGTTCAAAGTGTCAGACTCAGTGTCTCCTCGGTGAGCTCTGGGGCTGTGGTTTGAGCTCCTGGGACCTTTTCTCAGGAACTGATTTGTGGTTGGGGTTAGGTGGTGTTCTGTGCTTTCTGCAATGAGCTTTGGGAGGGATTAGCAGGCGCAGTTTATTGTAATTGAGTGTTAATAAAACAGATCCTAGTGAACATGCTGTGCTTGTAGTTTAGTGGCACAGATGACATTTTTGCTGATTCTTCTTTCAGAATCCTGGGGATTTTGAACTTGTGTATACAAAATTGGTGCAGAACAATTGTATTTGAATATGGTGGTCTTGAAGTGTACCTGAGGGGAGAGAGAGAGCTAGAAATAAATGGAATGGGGGAGGATTAAGATAGTTTCCTGCTCCACATGGGGATGAGGGTGCTTGAATTACATGAGATAGTTGTAAGTGATCTGAGGAAGCTAGTGCTGGGTTTCAGTAGGGAGGAAACGCGCTGTCAGGCTGTGGGTGTCTTCCAGGGAAGTGGCTGAGGTGGGGGTGGGTTGGGGGGCTGTGCCTGCAGGGACTTCCTCGGGTGTAAGGCAGGGCAGGGCTCTGCTGGAGTTGCTTTGTTAGACCTGACCTCTTCTGTGATTCTGTTTCTATTTAAAATGCTATGGTTCGTTATTCAACTTTCACTGAATTGCGTGTAATTACTAGCATAATTTGTATTTAATAAGCTCACCCTGGTTCCTTTGGGCTGACTGGGGAGAGAGGCTGGCAGCAGTCCCCCTGCCTGCTGTGGCAGCCCCACAGTGCCCCGCATAGGGCAGAGAGAGCAGTGGGGCTGCCCCACTCCTGTGTCCAGCACCAAGCAGGTGGGGAGTGTGGATAAGAAGGGTATTTGTGCTGAAGTTCTTATTCCTGATTTTTATAGTGGAGAAGTCTGTATACATAGTTACTGTACTGTGTCCTTTTCTTGAGCCAAGCTTCTGCCTTGAGGTTTAACTCTGACGGATCTAAAGAGGTCTAAATAAATTAGTGGTGCGTGGTGAATGCAGGCTGATGGCTTGTGCATTTAGTAGCAGGATATTTTTTTTCTTGCAGGAGAAAAACACAAATCCATGTTCATGCCTTAATTTCCTTCTGGAGAGCAGAGTGAATGAATAACCAGCTCCCTGCTGCGTGCTGTTAGGCTTCTGGCTGTGAGCTCTGCAGCTCCTGCCTGCTCAGCATAGGCCTTAAGGTTTGCATGGCACTGGAGTGGTTCACCCTTCATTAACTAATCCATTAATAATTGTTTCCGAAGATTTATTCCTGGAATGTTAATTTGGTTGCAGCATATGCTTTCCGGGGTGGGCCTTGTTTCATCTGCTAAGCTATAACTTGAGATATTTTTTAAAAAGGTAATTATCTCAGTGCGGCCATCCATTCTGCTTTTTGTCACTTTCTGTTCAGAGAACCGATTCTAAACCTTGGGCTGAGCTGAAGTTTGGTTATTGTGGGGCAGCCCTATGGTATAACCCTGCTTTAAGATTATCTCTTGACCTGCTTAATTATCAGCTTTATTATGTTGTTAATGTCTTGTTAATAGTAATGACCTGCTTGACTAATGGTAGTTTTTCCTCAGTAACTTTGCTTTCTCAGTGTGAAGGACTGGGACCAGAGGGCAAGGTGGGAAGGAGTTTGCCTTGATTTTAGAGCTATACAGTTCACAGAATGTGGAAACTGACAGCTCAGTAGGACTGGGAATTTCCTCCAAAAGGAGCATTTACTTATTTTCTTTGATCTGTGAGCTCTGCATGGAAATTGGGGTAAATGATAATTTTTCCTTTGATAATCTGTGCTTTTATATCATGAGTGTAGGTGAAACGCATCGGTAGCGGTCTTTCTTTCCTGTTGTTTTAATTTGTGCTGTTGAAGGATTTCACTTAAAAATGAAAATCTTAATTAGCATTTGGTACAGATATGTAGGAGGAATTTGTTAAATATTATCTTACCCACGTGCTTCTTCTGACCACTTGAATGCTTCCTGTACTCTTAGCTGTCAGTTTCTTTGGCTGGCTTTGGTGCACTGCTAGTCACTGAGATGAAGCGTTTACCCAATTATTTCTTATTTCTGCTATTTCAGGTTTTAGATCTGTTGGTTTTAGTGCTGTTCAGTGAGGAGTGCGAATTTCAATGCCTGCATCTTTCTTGAGCTCAGAACTAGATTCCATGCGTATATTAGAATGGGTGACCAACTTTCCTAATGGGCCAAATGTTAACTGTCTGCAGTACAATGTTATCAACATCTCTAACAAAAAACCACCACTACTGTTTAATGCAGTTCTGCCGATCTCTAACAGGATCATCCTTCTTCTTGTTCTAGATCATGCATAGCCTTTGGACCCAAGAACCGCTCTATTGGTGCTGCAGCTAAAAGCCAGGTACAGTTTGGGTAAAAGCAATTTCAGTAGTCAACAATCAGATTAGCACGATGTATTTTTATCAGTGAAGCTTAGAACTGCCTTCTTAAGGGTCTAACCATAACAAATAGCTGAGCTTGATTCAGTTGTTCAGCTTGTAATGCTGTGTTGTCATCTTGGATGGGAATCTAAAGTTTGTACATAATAAAATGAAAAAAAAAACATCACAAGGAAATCTGAAACGTGATTATGTGGCAAATGTAAGCTCGATAGAGAAGCAGTAGTGTTTTGTCTCACCTTTGCCTGTCTCACTGTGTGCACTGGGTAGCTTTTCATTATGTGATTCTATTTCTTACAATTCTTTTAAGTGCCTTCCTTTGGTAGAAAGGGAAAAACCTGAGTGTGAATATGTACAGCTTCTTAACTCCATATGGTTGAATTACAGCCTAAATGTCTCAGGCTTTCTTGCACATACTCCTGAGTTTGTTGGTGTAGGTAGGCAGATATGCTGAGAAGACCAAGAAGAGGTTTAGCTGATCTTCATCCTGCTCCATGACACTTGAGTCCTGCTGTGTTGTCTCTTGTGTTGCTGTGAAACATCAGTAAAACGTGATTCTTTTTGAAGTCCTACAGGAGGTGACTATTCAAACATTTGGTTTTTCTTAGCCTAAAATACCTAGAGATGTGTGAAGATTCAGTCTCTAGGATACAAAAGTGACTGGACACAGCTATGTTCTTCAAGAACAGAAGAACTGTACTAGAACTAAATGTGGATGTTTTTCTGGAATTGGCTGCTTAGCTTAAAGAGATTCATTGTTACAGAGGTCCAGTAGAGGTGAGGTATGTCTGGCAGAAACTAAGCTTACAGAAGATCAAAACCAGGCTACTTAGGAAATGCACCTGATTGAAACTGAATCCCAGTAAACAGAATGGTGCACTGCTTGTCTGCTTGATTGGATACCATACTTTTTTCCTCAGTGCTCTAATGTAAGTGAAAGGATTAAACAGGATTACTTGTTGTAGTGGAAATGCTAAGTCACAGCTTGAAGCAGTGATGGAGCACCTGGTGGGAAGGCAGGGCCAACCCAGGGGAGC
>JANHGO010003586.1:0-26803 GCA_024606505.1 Aquila spilogaster | reverse complement strand
ATACACTGAAACTCAACTGTCTTCTACATAAACTGTAGGTCTAGCATTAGTTGTACCATATAGCAGAGCCAGCACTCATAGGTTCAATGCTTCCAAATCTGCGCAGGTAAGTCATGCCATCTTTGGTTGACTGCAGTACCAGGAAGGATGAGAGGGAGCAAGAAGGAGGACAAGAGTTCTGGAAAATGGTGTCAGCTTTCACTAGGCAGTTGGGCCTCAATGTCCACTCTGCAAATTGGGCACTTCTTATTAGTAATCAACCACTGATCTACACATACTTGGTGGAAAAGGTGCATACATGGAAGTCGCCTGTCAGCAAAACAGAAAAAACATATTAGCATTAATAAAGCATTTTCAAATAAATATATCCACTGGAAAAAAAAAAAAAGGTAATGTGTATTTTGCTACTGAAGCATCCATTCTTTTCGTATGTGTATGTTTCTCCCACAAGCCTCGCTAGCCTTTCTATCTGACTTACATTGTCTAGTTAAAAGAAGCAATGGACTTAGGCAATGAAGTCAAGTGTCAGGTAGCTTCTGTTAGGTTACAGCAATTTAAAGTTGCTACAGCTTAAATAGCATTGCTAGTCCAGAAAAGTTAAACTTGGCCATCAGGAATTAATCAATTTTCTGCCCAAGGTACAAGAGTTGACAGCACAGTATGATTTGAATGAAGAACAGAGAACTACACTACCTTCCATACTGTAACATTTTAAAAAATGCTATCAGTCTTGGCTTGTGGTAAAAGACAGACAGTGAACTTATGGGAGACTATAAGAAAAGAGCTCATGTTTTACCCAAAGACAATACAAACAGGGTAATCAGTGCTTCAAATTAAAACTTATATTCATTAGTTGCCAAGACAGATAATGTTTAATTTTAACACAAACTAGGAAGTGTTGCAAAGAGTAGTGTGCCATATCCAAGTATGGTCTCAAAGCCAGAATTTTAGCACTATATTATGATACTCAGAGGTATTACTTACCTCACATCTTCACCTTCCTCTAATATAGACAAGCAGATGGTACACTTTTCCTCTGTGTCTTCTTCTGTTCCTTCCTCTCCATCTTGTTTGCAGTGCAGTTTCCTCTGTGAGAACCAATCAGTTGTTACCTTATTAGTAGAGATGACATTATTGACAAACTGAGTAAAATCTGCTTTTAGTACATGTTCAAAATATGCTTATTTTAAAGTATTTCATAAATTATTTTACATTTTAGTTATTACTTATTCAAATGCATATGAACCAAATTGAATCAAGAACTAGTGCCTGGAGCAAAATCATTGGATATTTCAGTTTTAATTAATTCTTGTGACTGGACTGTTAATATATTTAGTATTGTTGCAATCAGTCTCTTTATTTGTTGCTTATGTGCAAGTATCTTCCTTTCATCCATGAGGATGAATGAGGAGGGAATAAATATATCCTTTCAAATATAATATTTTAAAATCAATATTTATCAAATGTGAAAGAACTCTACATGAATGTGGATGGGATTCTGTATTATGGTGTAATAATATCCAATTAAGAGAATGTAAATTGCAAAAATTCTGTACCAGATTAAAAACTTGACAGTCTTCCTAATGTGATCAGAGGGAGGGTTAAGATAACCAAGCTGGTAGATGCCATGAACAGTTTATTACAAGTCAACTTAAAATAAAGCCTTACTGTACTTGACAAGGTATCATTAAAGCCTGTTGACAATTCAGCTATAAGCAGTAGTTATTTCATTGCTCAGAAGAGTACTAGTAACTCCTTGACAAGTTATTAATTGCTGTGGCTGAAGATGGCATCTGAATGCCACTACTGTAACATGCAGCAAAAAAGTAAAATTCAAACCCACTATTTCCTTTCTTACCCAAACAGATGCATTTAGAAGAAAATGCATATTTCTACTCTTTAATACTTATTCTGAATATTGAAGAAGTCACCCTGAAAGCTTCAGCTGTTCCCTTCTCCTCCCTCATCTACATTTACCCCTCTTACTTCCCTGTCCTTCTCACTGCTTGAGGTATTCTACCTAATAGTTTTCAATGTAAAATGCACAGTTTGAAAGCACAGTAAAGTTATCACCTGACAAGGAATATTATACTGACTGAAGAAGTGCAGTTTACTCTGCACAGTAGGTTTAAGATGCTAATGAAAAATGATCAGAGCTTCCAAGAATCCCAAGCAAACTACTGGGTATGAATTTAACTGTGAATCTTGTGGAAGTTACACATTTAAACTTTTTGTCCCATTAAGCTTACAGGGCATAGCTTGTTTTCCATTTTCCCCCTTTATCTCTCAAAGAAGAGATTTTCCCACTCCTAGATTTCAGTTTCTGTAGAACACGATTACTCCTTGTCATGGTTTTTTCGACAGCCTCTCCTCCCTTCCTCCTCTCCTTCTTCCCCCTCTCCCTCTAAGTAAGATGATCTTCACAGCCACTTTCTTCCTTCTACAGGGGCAACTGACACAGGTTTTTTATCCGATTGAGCCTATGTTGCAGGTTCGGAGACACTTTCTTCCCTTGAAGAGTACTGAAAAGGGCTCAGCAGGTGTAAGCCAGGCCCCGAATAATTTGTGCTTCCTTAGATCTGCCTGAGTTACAATATTCCTCTCTTAAATACCTGCCTAAGCTCTCAGGGTAAAGCAAGTGTTCAGGAGTGAAGCTCCATGGCACTGGAGGTGCCCACTTCCCTAAGTTTTCTCCCAGATTCCTCCACACTCCCTGCAACTCAATATTATTCAACTCTGGGGCAGATGCCCGCACAATATTAATAACGAGAAACACATTCAGGAAACATAACAATATAATTATGCTGTTTTCAACATTCCAGAAATGTGCAAAAATTTCAAGGGGAAGAAAAGGAAAAACGTGGAAGGAAGAAAAATTGAAAACCTGTTTAAACATCTCTTGTCCCATTAACAAATTCCCTGGGAAGGCAGTGGAGGAAGTAAAATCATTAACATCCTCTGAAGTATAATTTTTAATGCTTAAGTTGTGCTACACTGTATACAAGCACCAGATGGGCATCTCCAGAAGTGAGCTTAAACTTTATGGCAATGCAGGTCTGTTATCTCAGTGGCTATAGGTCCCCCATGCTGGGTGCCAATTTCTGTCGCAGGTTGACTTTTTTTTTTCAGCACAGCAGGGTGTAGCCCCCACCTCCATCCCCTTCCCCATGGGAAGCCAGTGGAGAAGTGAGAAGGAGACTGAGATAAACTATTTTATGAGAAATGGTAAAAGAACTTGATATAATGCAATATAAAAGGAATCAAGAGTAATAAATCAAACATGGGAAAGGAAGTGTCCCCTAACCGTGCTACAAAGCTTGGTGGGGTAGAGCAAAAAGGGATGTCCTTACATCACTACATCACTTTGTCTTCCTCCCAGAAACCACGTGGGAAGGACTGGAGCATTTTGGGAACTGTAGTACTTCCTTAGCAGCAATCCCAATTCTGTCAGTTCATTGCATGATGTCATGATATAGAATACTAGAATACTTATGGAAAACCATGACACTCCTCATCATTCTTATTCTAAGGTGAAATCTGCATGTACAAGCACCAACTCAAAAACAAAAAAAAGCAACATGCTGTGCTTTGTCCTGTCTGTATTTCAGAAACGTAGTATCAATGCCAATACATTACTTAACTCATTACAGCAGCTCTTTATTTGGGACCATACTTTTGATTTCCCTGAAGAAAGTGGCATTGTTCACTTTGCTTACAATCCCTAAATAGGCAAAATAAAGGAAACAGGCACTCTTTGAAGTTGACATTTCCGCAGATCTAAGTTAAATGTGTTACTCCTTTTTGAGAAAATATCACAGCCCAGAATTTGAGAAATCCTCACCTTTTTGTATTTATGTGGATATGTGCATCTTTCTATAGTTCCCTGTGTCGCTCCACGATTTACATTGCCTAATCGTTCCTCCAAGTGAATCAGCTCCTAAAAAGTTAAAGGAATAAACAATGTAAGAACTGATGTTTCTAATGCTTTGAATAAATACTAATTTTATTCTAACTAATTTGCAGAATTTATAGACAACTCTCCATGTTCTAATTATACAAATACAGGAAAAAAAAAAAAAAGGGTATGCTGTAGAAGAAAAGTGATGGGTTCCCATAAAAATAAAAACAACAAAACAACAAAAAACCCCACCCAGAACTGCCTAGTATTTTAAGTCACAGGGAAACGCTTTGTAATAGCAAAAGAATCAAAAACTATTTGTCTGCTAGGAACATTTATGAGTATGTTTACATGTACTTATGTGTCAAGTGAGGAAAACACAACCAAAACACCACACACTAGTCTGATGACCATTAAGGCGTAAGAGGGGGGGGGGAAAAGTTGCTTAAGCTGAAATACAGTATCTTATTTCTTTTTCTCCAGCAATGAGTTTACTAGAAGCACGACATGTCACTGAAGACGTTTTCAGTGGACTAGCTCATTAACTCTCTGCATCTGATACTTTAAAAAAAAAAAAAACAACAGAAAACACCAAAACCAACCAAACAAAACAACAGATTAACCACCTGCACTACATAAAAAACAAGACAGAACTGTCAAAGTTGCAAAGTTTCACCCTCACTAGGAGGACTTTGGCACAGTTATTCAGTGACACTGGTACTTTTTACCAACATACTATGTGAGTAGGATGAGGAAGGAGACCAAGATGTACAGTCAGTTCATAACCACCTAAACCTACACTGACCAGGACATCTTTTATTGACTGACTTCTCAAGATACTTTTGGCATCTGTTCCTAGCCCATGATAGTGAGATCATTCTTTGAATTAAGAGTATTTATTCTTTTAAATCTACATATAGAACTAGATCTACCATACACCCTCCCCATATTCCATCATGACACATTTTGGCATATATCTAGTTTTGTTCTATTACAAACCTCAAAATTGCCCCTGAAAGGGCCTCTGAATGATGTTCCATCCAATCCCGATGAAATGTAACGGATGTGAGGGTAGCCCGCCATGTCTGGTACCTATTCAAACAGCACATGTTAAGTTAAACCTATTCAGAACAGTTCCAGAATTTTACTGTTCACTTTGTAAAATTTAAGATCCTTTTGCATTTATTGAATCACTCATTTTACTCCTCAGCTTGAGCATAAAATTTCAACTGACAGCATAACATCACATCACTCGGAGCTCTCTGAATATAACCAGAGACAAAACAGAAGTGAGACTAGATCCTCTACTGTAAACTGTCCATATCTACCTTATATATTTCTTGGCATCACTTGCCAACTTGGAAAATCTCTACCTGCTTCGTATACACACACCATAAATATCTACCTGTATTTGTAAACAAACACCCTAAAAACTATGCATGAAGTTATCAGAAATACTTGCTACAGATTTTTTAATGTAAGTTTTTGATACCATGGAAGAAACAAGGCTAACATACCCTCTTGAAAAACACACAGTCTCCTTACCTTCCCCTAGACAACTGAACAGTTTTAGACACTTCAAATTTATAGGCAGATAAAAGCAACACCTGAAAACTGCATAAATCTGATATCTATAGCCATAGGCTTTTCTACATACACTATGTTCAAGCATCCGCTAACTTTCTTGCATATTTAGAGATACAAAAGCAGTGAACAAAATACTGGTATTCTGCAATAAACCCTATGGGCACTTCAAACACCAGTACTTTTCATAGAGAAAAGCAGAAAGGTACTCGAAATAACAAGGACCACCTTCACGGCAAGGCTTCTTCCTTCCATTTTGGCCCTCACATGACAAATGGGTAATGGTATTGATGTTTCCTTAAATATGAAGAGTGCACTGATACGAGGACCATATGAAGCAGTTCAGACAGGATTCTGCAAATACAGAATTCTACATCACGAGATCTCTATATTCATCCGCATACCTAAACATTTTATGTAATACCATGTCTGTTACATAGGTCTTACCATTTGACAATACAAACTGTAAACTTCTGAATTTGGGGGACTGCATTAATACAGCCATTTGTAAAAACTACATTGTAAGAAATCTCTCTCAGATTAGCAGTGATTTATGATCCATTATCAATTTCAGCACATAATCTTTCTTTGTTTTCTGTCCACAAAAAAGCATTTGAAGAACTAGTTCACTCATCCACACTATAACCCCTGCTGTCTCTATTTTTTTTACTAGGCTCGGACCTGCTTGGCATCAATTGCACGTTTTAACTATCTGTTACTACATTGTAAATGATTTTTCTCCACTTAGAGGAAAGAAAATCCCAAAGAAAACTAATCCATGTCTCGAGATTGCCTTTCCCTCCTTGTTTTCACGATGTACCAGGATTTGAAAACAGCTTGTTGAAAAGGAAAAAAAAAAGTGTTTTACACACAGATACAACATCATTACAGGCACTGCAAAGTGCAAGGTGTTTCAGATCACAGTGATGTGCACAATATGGCAATCTTCACTAACCCTACAGAACTGTGTAAACAAACCATAAACTGCTTGGGGCAGGAACTCTGACATCACTCTGACATTTCTGGTTCCTAGCAGAAACCCTTAATGACAAAATAAGTAGAACTTCATCCATTAGATTGAATCAGAGGGGTGAGAGATCCTGGCTGAAATAATTTTTACAAAACCAAACATACTGTACAAAGGCCTTTGTTTCCCTAGCACATGCAATAGTTACAGTTCCAATTGCCTCAAAGGTCAGAGCTTACCAACTGCAGTGATATGCACCTACTCAGATCCCCCAACTCGGAGAAGTTCTGCTGCTAGAAACTCTTTGAGAAAACTACTCATGTTAATTTTAACACCACCAGACCGAGTAAGAATTTCTCAGAGCGCATACTGAAACAAACAACTGAATTTTCTCAACAGAAGCATTGGGTAGGACACAATACATTTTCACACCAATAACTATGCCTTCACTACCCATTTAACAGTTACCATCAGGCTTCAAACACAAAAGTGAAGATTTCTGCTCTCTTGAAACAGCTACAGGAAAGTAAGCACAAATTAAAGTGCACTTTCATTAAGTTTCAAAAGTGAACTTAAGAATGAAAGACTTAAAACTAATACCAGTCTGTGCTAAGTGCTTGCATTTGTGCTTTTGGATACAGTCAAATTACAATACGTGTTTTAAGCAGTAGACTCTGAACCTGCAAAGTTCAGTAAAAGTTTGCCAAAAACTGATTCCTGTAGAACAAGTATCACGTTTCTAGTTTTGCACTTGCTATCAACATTTCCTCCCACCAACATAAAACTGCATTAACTTGAAAATTCAAGGTCAAGTCTGAACTACTTACAACCCAAATATTCTGAAGCAGAAATAGCCTACAAGAAAGATAGCTTTCCTTGATATCCTGCTTTCAACTCCTCCCATATTTGCAGGATTCTTCTGCCTTTCAGTTCCCACTGTCAGTGAAGAGATTTTCACATTGTATTGTACTATTTATCTTGCCTATCTTAGCCTTTCATTCAGTGGCTTACATTACACATGACTTTCAAGCTTTTAAAATCTAACTAGAATACACTTATCCAGACAGCTGCTTGAATACTTTCAAAAATAAGTTGATTGTTATTGTTTTAATAAGCTGAATTAAAACACAGAGAAGTTGCAGTTTTCATAGAAACACTGTGGGAAAGAACATTTAATACATGCTGCACAGCTAAAGACCTAACTATCTGTGTGCAAGGGGAGCACAAAATGAATGATCCTCAATAGCCCATATAAAAAAACTGAAGAATATTAATTCAGGTTTATATTAAGAAAAAAATGTAGCAGCTGTCGTACAAAGTTCCATTTTTCTTGTTTAAAAAACACAGTTAAGTTTGTTGCAGATACCCAAGGCTATTTTAAATCTATGGTTCACCTTAAGCTACAATAGCTACATCATGGTCCAGCCTGGACCATTCTGGTAATTCACAGCAAGCTTGTTGGTTTTTTGTGCGTATGAAACAGTGACGTACATTGTAAGTCTGTGATACTAGTATGACTGCAGTCAGTGAGAGGTGAAAATGAAAGGGGAAAGAAACAAGGACTTAGCTCTGAAAGCAGTGCCTCCTACTTATTTCCATGGAAACTACAACAGACACAAAGAGCACAATAACACTATTTGATAAAGCAAACTCAGCTACAGAACACTATTAGAAAAACAATGCAGACTGTCTACAAGGCAATGCACTAATTTTGGAAAGCAGATTAAACTCAAATGCCTTTTTTTTAGTTGAGCTACTGCATGTATCACTTTAAAGGACTTTTTTTTAAAATAAAGACCAGAACATCAACAGTTGAGGACACCTTCACCAAGAATACAATTAATGAGATTTATAATTAATTACTCAGTACCATTCGTACTTACAGAAATACAAACTCCTCATAACTTGAACCAGTCTTAGCAGAGCAATTCTAAATACAGTTCAGCCTGTCCTTCTCTGCCTCAATTTCTACAGTTACAATGAAGAGACCCTGGTGACAGCAGCATTCTAATCTGTTGCTTTTTATTAAAAGCAAAATGGCACTTTTGGTTGATACCCAATTAGTGTTGTCTTTTTTTTGTTTGTTTGTTTGCTCTAAATACATGAAAAACGTTAACAGTACTTGCTTCATTTTCAGTGAAATTATTTTTTGCTGACAAATCTCCACATACATTTAACCGAATAAATCACTGGCTTTCATTATTGCTGAAGAAGGGTAGAACCATCAAAAGGCACGTGTAATGCCTTGAACTCCTTCTACATAGAACTGCTAGTAATGCTCTAACCTGCCTTTACGTTCTTCTAGTGTTTAATCTGAATACATTTCAAATTAGTCAGAACCCAACTTCAAAGCCTAACACTCCATCTAATTGCAGCAGAGTTCCAAACAGATCCCAAACATTCAAGGAAGTGCTGCCTACTGATGTCTACATACCACAACATATGTCAGTAAAACACGTATGAAACCTCAAAGACAACTTCCAATTCACCTGATCCAGAGATTCATTAATGACTTATGAGAATTAGATATCCCTACAGAAATGCACGCATAAGTTTTTGTAGAGTTGAAGAATCCTGCTTCATCTGACATATGATTTAGTAATTGCAGCTGTCTGGCAAGACTCCCTGAAGTATTTCAGAAGCATTTGCTGAATGTCTGATAAATATTACCTATCATAGCATTCTTCCATTCTACTTCCAACAAGAAGATAAACAGTGGGGTGTGAACTACTTACTTGTGTAACATTTTAGATGTAAGCACACCTCTGTGAAAGTTAAAATACAGCAAAAGCTTCTCAACACATTAACATGAGGACGAGATAACTCTCAAGTTTCTAAAAGTTTCAGAGGAACAGCGGAAATACACACAATATTGACTTATTAGCCCTAACAGAAGGTAAGATGAAACAGGCATATGTATAACTTGCTGCCTCCTAATGCAATCACAGTTCACTTAACTACAGAAAGGCCTTTTCACATCGAGAATCTAGAGCAACTGATGTTATCTGTTACAGAACACCAGATGAAATAAATGTGAAAGAGACAGACTTTTTTTTGGCCATGTGAAAAAAAAAAAAAACACAGAAGAATGCAGAAAAATTGTAACCTGTATCAGTGATGCACAGGAGGTAAGGTTATACAATAGGAATTTTACTGGCTACACAAAAATACTGAATGCTAAGAGTGCTCCAGAAGGTCTACAGTAAATATAAAAGCTATGCACCAATGAATTACGAACTCTACAGGTATTAGGGAAGTACTTGAGGATTATTATGTCGGTTAAGCTGCAAGGAGTAAGCAGTGTAAAAATAGAATACAAGAAGACAGCAATTAAAGTACTGGTTATAAATATACAGTTCAATACCTAAATGTCAGTTCCGGCCTCTAACAGAAGTTTTGGATAAACAAGTCTTGCAAGTTGGTTTTAAATTAAAAGTTTAGTATTTGTCTATAGATGAGCCCACAATTTTGATTAGGTAATCTAGTTTAGAGACATTGAAAAACTAAACATACTCAGTTTTTCTATATTTTTGTCCTCATCAAGAATATTTTATTTTCTTATATTTTATTTTATAAGAATATTTTACATAAACCTACATCTATTCTTTCAAAGTTAATACTCTGTCAAAACCACAGATTGGTACGTGGGACTAGTTCACCCTCACAATTCATTTTGCTTGTAATCCCTCACGCAACAAAATTGTACTACTTTGTCATATGGAATAAGGTTGATGAACACCAATTGTTATTCAAAAACAACCAAATCTCTAGACAGAATTCAAGAATACGAACCTTCAAATTAAATAAAGCACCAGTGTCAACCCTTTTGCACTGGGTGGAAAGCTGGTACCTTTAACAACGTAAAACTTATTAAAAAAAACAACAAAAATTTTAAAAAATCAGATGCAGAGGGTCAATGTAGTGTAATGCATGTGACAATTCAGTTCAAATGTTTCATTTTACAAGAGCTGAAGTTAGAAATGTTAGTGTCCTGAACTATTTTCACTTATTAGACACAAGCCTGTTCTTCTAGCTCCATATCTAGGAGCAATGCAAAAACTTCAGTCTGTTTTCTTCTTCAGTTGAACCACTAACATCTGAAACAGTATATACACATCTAAATAAATACAGTAACTCTTAAAATAATTTTCCCAACAAAATAATTGTGATGACCAATGATTGTGATTTTTCACAAGCTATCTCCTTACCATGAGAGGAAGAGCCCCTATTTGCAAGTGATGAAGTCGAGGAGGTGCATGGTAGTGGGCCAAGTGAGGATGCAAGGGTCCTGGAGGGTAAGTAGCTGCAGTCACACCAGCTTCAATTCCCAATTCCCTGTCACGTGAATGAAAGTGGCGTTATAGTAGAGGTACATCTTGCCTCCAAAACAATTCCCTTACTTTGGACAGCATTAAACTACAGCATAGCTACTGCAACAATGTTAAGTAACTTTTTTTTCTGAAATGTATTTAAATTTTGCTAAAAATATTCTTAATCCTACCACTAACTAAAACCAGGTTTAAAATCAGATATGAAGATTCAGTAGGATAAATTATTAGAGACAACAAAAATTTATGGTGCTGAGCAGTATCAGCATGGAGTCTTCTCTGCAGTTCATGTGCTGAGAGAACAGAAGCCATCACTCATGCACTTCTTCCCTAATGGTGCAAAAGTACTTTTTTCCAGATAATACATAGCAGAACTCAAATCAAACCTTCATGACTGGACATGATGCAATTTTAAGTAAGCTTGGATACAGATGAGAGGCAATAGATTAGCTTGTGACTCAAATCCAAATCTTATTTTACAATGAACATAAATACAAGAATTGTATTCAGCAACATTTTACTTCCTTATTTTAAAATCAATTATTGAAATAAACTACCTACCGCCAGTGACACTCAATTCCACATAAGAAACAATGTATATAAAGCCCTAGAAACATTTAACATATTGAGTGCTGTAAGCAACATTACGAAGCCATATCAAGGTCTAATGATTTTTAAATTACAGGTGCACCCAGCACTTTTTAAAGTCACAGCCAGCATTTAACAGCAGGTCTGTTGTCCTAAGTCCCAAAGAACTAAAACTGTGTGTGTTTACTAACCAGGCAGATCTCTCTGGAGCTTGTCGAGGATGGGAAGACATTGTCTGAGGCACATGAATGTGATGTCCGTGACCATAATTTGGATGCATTCTGTGAGGATGTGGAGGAGGTCGTTCATGAGCACGTCTAAACAACATAAAACAAGAACAGTTAATTTAACATACTTGTTAGTCTTGAGTCAGTAAGATTTTAATCAATGTTACAGCCTGAATTACTTTAATAAACTGTAATTAAATAAAATACACAGAACATTCCTCAAACTGTTTAAATTTCTATTTATATCTAAAGTCAGAAGCTGACTTAAAACTCAAATGTGAAATTGGCCGTGTTGTTTCATATATGGCAATACACTGGGATGTACCACCAATGTAGTGGGTGCACCACGTCACCTACTGTGATCTGGTCTTCACCTGGTAGACATGATCACAAAAAACTGGCAGTGTTTAATTCTAATTTCACTGCCATTCACTCACTCTGCTGTTCTACCCAACATTTGAGACCTAACAGTGAGGACATTAACCACTCCCTACTTGCAGTCCTGAAGAAATCCATTATCATTATAAGGTAAACAAGCTACAAGGCTATCCATAAGCTATTTCTAGAAATGAATTATGGAACACTGACTTAGAAAGCAAGGTAATACTTGACTTTCCCTAGAAAAATAAGAACATGTCCATGCCACTGTCAGAGCTATTGCCAACAGGTTTTTGTTTTGTAATTATCTGGAAATAACCTCAAAAGATGCAGTTAAAAACTTCTTTTGCAGCATTAACTTCTGAATCAGTTTCGCATTAGTTATCAGTACTATTTATGTTAGAAGAAACAACTAGAGAGCTTGTTCTTGAAATCTTAGCTACCTAAAAACATTATCTCTAAAATTAAAATAACTTCAGTTACATTGCGATTGAATTACAAGCCAGTACTGACCCAATTTCTGTTGAGACTAGTGTCACAGATCTAGTTTAGCAACAGTAGTATCTCCTGAGCAGTATCACCAAAGCTACAAATCAACACTGGTCACGTTCTCATAAGCATTATTCAGTCTCTTCTTCTAAAGACATGAAGGTGTAAGTAAAGGTAGGTAGGTATTTAAGATTAAATCTCAATTAAGCCTGGTAAACCATCTCTTAGAAGTTATTAGTTATGTAAAAAGGATTTTAACAGTATCCAAAAGGCAAAAGACAATTTGAAGGAAGGTATTTGGAAGGAGTTTATGATGTACTTTCTAGTCTGTTCAGCTAGAAAAAGGAATTCCACCCAGTCATCTGGAGGATAATTAACAGGCAAGAGAAACATAAGCTTTGTTTCTCTTCTGTGTCCCATTCACTGGGCTTCTTTCCTCACCTGTAGATGTTATTGAGAGAAGTAAAGGAACAAGTTCAGTCTTAATGCTCACTCAACCACAATGGTATGTAAAGACACTCCTTACCATGGTTTAATACTAACAGTTCCTAGCCATGCAATTACAATTTGAGATTCACATGCAGTATTTTACAAACCTGAGAGAAACGAATTATATGTTTAGTTATTGTTCTGAGTACATTTGTGACATACGTTGGGTGCTGCATCATTCTTCTTCTCTGGACCTCCATCCTCTGGATCACTTCATGAGCGTGAAGCCTCTGTGCTGGAGGAGCTGTTGCAGGGATGTGATGGGAAATAGCCTGGTGTGCTGCTGGAAGATGCTGGGGAATCGGAGCAGCTGCACTGGCTAAAGGATGAGTTGGTGGTGGAGGTGGAACAGGATGAGAAGATGCATGAGAGGAGATTGAAGGATGGAAAGGATGCACTGGATGAGGGATAACGTAATCTACTTGAGGTGGAGGTTGTGGCTGAGGAGGAGGATTTCCATGAGAATGGGGACATGCAGAAGCTTGATGGTGAAGAGGTCTGGTCAAAGAAGCATCTGCAATGAAAAAATCAGCAACTTTTAATCCTGTCAAAAGCAGTTTCTGGACTAAATTTGTAAAAACAGTATATTCACACAAATGCTTCAATATTACTACACCAATATAAGCAATGGCAGCATGGGAACGTGTGATTTCAGTGATACATCCTATAAATCCAATTTCAAATACTACCACTTTACTTGCTAATGTTGGCAAAAATATCTACCTGTGATAAATGCTTAAAAGGTCACATATGGTAAGAAATTTTACTTTATTTTAAAAAATAGTCTACTTTTTCCCCTCAAGGCCAAAATTCTGTAAACACAATAAAACAGAAGAAATCAAATGAAAGTTGATCGAGTCTGCTCAAGCAGAACTCACTGAGGTCTGGGGGAAGGAGAAGAAAAAAAAAAACAAAAAAAAAGTATTACTAAAATACAAATAATTATTTTCATAGGAAATACATTTTTTGAAGTCTGAATATTAAGACCTGTCACCCAAAAACTTACTTCCACAAGAAAATATTTTAACTTCCCATTGGTTCTGTTTAATTCCTCTATATAAGCTTAACTCAGTTTTAAGATGAAAGCAAGAAGGTAGTAAAACTTCTATTATGTTGTCAGAGAAGATTATTTTTCCTCTTCCCCCCATATAGCCAGTACTTACAAGGAGAATGCATATAATGCCGACAGGAAGAAAGCGATGCCTGAGGAGGAGGTTGGGGCTGTGGCTGTGCAACCATACTTGATCCATATCCATCTATTGTTAGTGATTGGCTTGGGCCAGCACCAGTCTGATGCCCATAAATTGCAGTTCGAGATGAAGAACCAGGACAGCAGGGGTCAAAAGCAGATGTTCCATGGAAAGCACCACTTCCATGACTTCTTATACCATTGCTGCTTAAGTCTACTGGCAATGCCTGCTGCATAAACAAATTACCTTTTTTTCAAGCAATTCTTCAGACACTGAAAACAAAGTTATCCTCAAACATAACATGCTAACAATTGGAATAAACACAATTCCAAGCAATTGGAATCCAGCTTTTTAAGACTTGATTCTAGAACATTCTTTAGTTATGGTTAACATCTGTTATTCCTAAATTCTTGAAGCTGACAAAGGAGACTGAACTCATTTTACCATAACGTGTAAAAAAACAAAAATACTATGATAGACGAATTGACATGTATGTGAGAGATACTGTGCATTAAATTATTTGCAGGCAAACAACAAGCTTTAGTATTTTTAGTTGTGCCTAATGTATTGCACTTAAAAACATAGAACAGATTGATAGTTCCACACATTGTAAAGTACATTTCCACAGTATTGTTCTTAAGATTTGTAACAATTCTGTTTTAGAGCTGTGACTTTAGTTAAAGTCTTAAAAATAAAACAATTTCAGAAAAGCAGTTTTTCCTTTCCTGAACAGAAAATGAAAGGAAGAAACATTAAGTTCAAAAGCAGCACAGTTGTTTAAAGAACTACTACGATCTGTACAGTATATTGCAAAGTATTTATGGTTGCTCTGCTTAAATAGCAAAATAAAATAATGTCTTATGGTCATCAAGAGAACATCACTTGTCAATGACTACTTGTTAGGTTACGACTTTCTGTTAAATTTCCTTTTGCACCCAAACAGTATAACTCAATTTTTCCTTTTAGTTCCCTTCTAAAATATCTGCTACAGAACATGAAAATAATCCACAATTCAGCATCCTATTCTAGTCTTTCATACTTAAATAATAACTTGGAATTGCAAAGGAAGAGTCATAAAAATGAAACATGCCTGGTCATGGTAACTGGTGCCTGAACTGCTGCTTGCTCCACAAGGTGCAGGCACCGGAGGAGGCCGTTCAACAGGGCAGCTGGAATCACTGAACGAAGGAGACAAGGGAACTGCTGGGTGAGGGCTGTGGTGGTGATGGTGGTGGTGTTGAAAGTGGTGGCCATGCTGCTGAAAGCAGCTCGTATGCGGATGCCCCAACGCATGATGATTCTGTGAAGATCCTCCTCCACAAGGAGAATGCTGAGGGCAGCACGACGGTAACCTTGGCATGGCTGGAGGGCCAGTTTCCAGTGTTGTAGTAGATGCAGTTCTTCTTATATCATCTTGAAATTAAAGAAAGTCAAGATTGAAGAAATTAGTAAAGCTGATCACTATAAAAGAATGTCTGCAAAAAACTGTACTTCATTATTAAATAATTAACTGATTGGAAAATAATCTAGACTAAAACAAAACAAACTAGAGTAAAGAGAAAAAAAAGATCTTACTATGCCTGCCAAATAAACCAAAAATGAATGGTTCAGGTAGGCGTACTCATGGGAATGACTAGAGGAAGTAAACTGACACTTGCCTTATTATTCCAATAATTTAAGATTACATTATCAGTAGGGAAAGGAGGAGAGATTGTCTCTGCGGCTAGTGTGAACAGATCTACTCTGAACCAGTATTCTCAAATTCCTGTGCAAATATGGTCAGCTCAGCTTTTTCTGTACATCATCTGACTTGAAAAGGGAAGAATAGCCATGTCTCAGTTATGTTGTGCTATCTGTACACACAGCTCTCTTATATGTCAGTTTCTATACAGATTTATACAGATGTGCTTTCATCTACAGGTTCAAAGAATTTAAATGCATCCTTCACTTCCTTGCAATGCACATTTTAAAAAACTCTAGAACACACTGTAATGGAAGATTCCATTCCCAGTGAATTACATTCTATCTCCTCAGAAAGTAAGGACATGACTGTTGTTCAAATACAATTGAGCCATCTCAATGAGTGAGAGCAGAACGTTCCTGCACAACCTTAATTATCTTTGTCAAGAAGGAGAGCCAGGAGACCTACATGGTTAAACAGGGAACTGCTGGGCAAACTCAAGTGGAAGAGTCTACAGATCATGGAAGGAGGGGCTGGCTGCTTGGGAGGAATATGAGACAGTTGTAAGAGGATGTAGAGAGGCAACTAGGAAAGCTAAGGCCTTCTTAGAATTAAACCTTGCAAAACAGGTCAAGGACAACAGAAAGGGCTTCTTCAAATACACTGCAGATAAAAACTGACACAAGGGGCAACATAGGCCCACTGATGAATGAACTGGGTGCCCTGGTAACAGAAGATACAGAGAAGGTGGAGTTACTAAACGCCTTCTTTGTCTCTGTCTATACTGCTGGAGGCAGTCCTGAGGAGCCCCATATCTCTGAGGCCCCAGAGGAAGTCATGATAAAGGATGAGTTTGCCTCGGTTGATGAGAATTGGGTTAAGGACCAATTAAGCAAACTAGACATCCATAAATCCATGGGTCCTGATGAGATGCATCCATGGGTGCTGAGGGAGCTGGCAGAAGTCATTGCTAGGCCACTCTCCATTATCTTTAGTAAGTTGTGGAGAACGGAAGAGGTGCCTGAGGACTGGAAGAAAGCAAATGTCACTCCAGTCTTCAAAAAGGGCAAGAAGGAAGACCCAGGTATCTATCCTGGAAAGGTGATGCAACAACTGATCCTTGGCACTGCTTCCAGACATATCAAGGATAAGAGAAGAGGATCATTAGGGGCAGTCAACATGGCTTCATCAAAGGCTGATAGCCTTTTATGAAGACATAACCAGGTGGATAGACAATGGTAAAGCAGTGGATGTGGTCTATCCTCATTTTAGTAATGCCTCTCACACTGTTTCCCACAGCATCCTCACAAACTGAGAAGTGTGGTCTGGATGATCAGGTAGTGGGGTGGACTGTGAACTGGCTGAACGAAAGAAGCCAGAGTTGTGGCCAATGGGGCAGAGTCTAGTTGGAGGCCTGTATCTAGTAGAGTCCCTCAAGGGTTGGTACTGGGACCAGCACTATTCAATATATTCATCAATGACTTGGATGGGGGAATAGAGCACAGTCAGCAAGTTTGCTGATGACACAAAACTGGGAGGAGTAGCTGACATGCCAGAAGACTGTGCTGCCATCCAGCAAGACCTAGACAGGCTACAAAGTTGGGTGGGGAGAAATTTAATGAAATATAACAAGGGCAAGTGTCTTGCATCTGGGCAATAACAACTCCAGGTACCAGTACAGGTTGGGGACTGACCTGCTGGAGAGCAGTGTAGCAGAAAAGGACCTGGGGGCCCTGGTGGACAGCAGGATGACCATGAGCCAGCACTGCGCCCTTGTGGCCAAATAGGCCAATGGCATCCTGGGGTGTATTAGAAGGGGTGTGGGGTCAGTAGGTTGAGAGAGGTTCTCCTCCCACTCTACTCTGCCCTGGTGAGACCACATCTGGAACATTGTGTCCAGTTCTGGGCCCCTCAGTTCAAGGACAGGGAACTGCTTGAGAGCCACAAAGACGATTAAGGGAGTGGAGAATCTCCCTTAACAAGGAAAGGCTGAGGGAGATGAGTCTCTTCAGCTTGTTGAAGAGGAGACTGAAGGGTGACCTCATTACTGTTTATAAATAAAGAGTGTGTGTCAGGAGGATGGAGTCAGGCTCTTCTCAGTGACATCCAATGATAGATGACAAGCTAAGGGGCAATGGGTGCAAACAGGAGCATAGGAGGTTCCACATAAATATGAGAAAAAACTTCTTCACAGTGAGAGTAACATAACATTGGAATGGGCTGCCCAGAGAGATTGTGGGGTCTCCATCCCTGGAGATATTCAAAACCCACCTGGATGCATTCCTGTTTGACCTAATCTAGGTGTTCCTGCTCCGGCAGCAGGATTGGACTAGATGATCTTTCAAGGTACCTTCCAATCTCTGACATTCTGTGATTCTGTGAAATCAATCATCTTTTTCAGATTCTTTTCCTCTCAGCTTTTCACAGTCACTCTTAACTTTTCACTGTTATCAGTTTAGCCTCCTCTACTGCCCTTGTACTGGCAGGTAATAAACCAGTTTAGAAAGCTCTCTTATTCTGTACCTCCAGCCGAAGTACCAGCAGTGCTGCTATTGGGAAGACTAGAAGTTGTCTCTGGTGCTGCAGAGGGCTGGCTGGTGGAGACGTCTGGAGCTGCATCAGAGGCCTGCTCTGAGGTAGACGTACTAGAACTGTTACTGGAAGCAGAACTCACAACTTGGGGCTCCACTCTAGCTGATGTAGTTGGCACAACTGTTGGCTCTAGTAGGAAAAAAAGAAAAGTTTTCATGTTCTGTAAGCTTTAAAAGTTATTAGCTTTTTTTAATTGATATTTGTGGGTTTTTTTTTTTTTTTTTTTTTTTTTTTTTTTTTTTTACAATACATGCTAGTGTTGCCAGATGTTGAGAAAGTCAGAACACAAAAATGAGTATAAAATAGAAAAGTTAACTGTTTCACTTGTGTGCGAACATTTGCTCACGTATTTGCTGAAGTCTTTCATAAATAACAGGCAAACTATTCTAAGATTAAGTTATTCCATGATTCCTTACCATCTTTCAATGCCTACAAAGCACAGGAAATCTTTTGGATAACTAAGCAGGGTCACAAAACACCTAAACTAACTGAACTGCCTTACAAGATGCAGCCATTCTATATATACAGTATTACAGGCCCTAGCAAGATAAACTTAGTTTCTAGCCTCAGTACACTTTAAGCAGAGTCAATATATTTTACAGGAGGAGGGGAAATACACCATACACTTGATAAATTTTGGTCTCTACCACACATCTTTGAACAGGTCAGATTTTTATAAAAGGTACTTGGTGGTGTAATTCAAATTTAGTTTCAAAAAGTTTGTTTTTGACTACACTTGAACTTTTTCATTATTGAAAAAGCAATGGCATGCCTAGGAACACAAGATGCCACGGAAGGTAAGATCATTTTTTTTTTTTTTTAGTAAAAATATCTGCATGGAGATAATAAAAAGGCATTAAGACATTTCAAATTCTTCTCTTACACAAAGTCTTGAAATAAAATAAAACTCAAATTCAAGACCTAGATCTACTAAGTATATTAGCAACTCAGTAAGGAATGGAATAAACAACTCCTTTTTTACACAGTCTTTCAACTCATCACAGTAAAAAAATCAGTTATCTAGAGCTTAATGAGATATGCCAACACGGTGATTTTATTTAAAGAAAATATTTTTAGAAAAATGTAATGCTTAAATTCTGTTTCACTGTTTTTCTTTCTCCAGGACATGTGCAACTTAACACTGACATGTGATTACACAGTACATGCATGCAATTGGATGCTCAACTTTCAGAAGGAGATCTTGCACTCATGCAACTAACCAAAACAAGTCTAAAATCAACACATTCTCAAACAATGTGTTGCAAGATACTAGCTTCTGACACACTCAGAGAGGGAACTGTAAGGAAAGAAAATTTCTGTTAAACCTTAATACACACTCCCTTCAAAACAACTGCCACCAGCATCACATCAGATTTAGACTTCTTTCACACCTTTTGACAATGCCTGGAAATTGCTCTGATGATTTTCCTCGTCATTATGCTTGAATGTCAGACTTAATGGATTTTAATGGTAGGAAACAATGAAAAGTTACAATTTCAGAAACCTAGCGTGCTTTTTACTATAGTTCTTTTTGCATTACTATTATTCCAAAGCACTAGCAGTAGTAGTTTTTATGATGCTGTACTGAAGTGTGTATTTTTAAAGTAGCAGTTCCAATCTGTTCTGTAACTTCTGTCTGGTAAGTAACGTCTCAGACACACTCACGTCAGTTTTTGGAAGAAAAGTGAGACCCAATAGATCCACTGGAATGGCTAAACTTTTAATACTGAAAGTAAAGTTGTAAGATTTTCTGACAGGATAGGAGAACTGTTCGTATAGAATAGTTTTTCCACTAAAAGGTACATCAGAATTAATACCATTAATTCCACCCCCTTACACTGATCACCTGCTCCTAAAAAAGGAATAGACTTCTGAGACCAATGTGGCTTACCATCTTCATCCACAGTAAGGTCCACTACCTCAGCCGCATTCTGTCTCAGTGGCTGTATGACTGTGGAAATCCTGCTGCGGTTCCGCTGTTCTTGAGGCCGTGCAGCATGAGAACTAGAGCTTTGTCCCCAGTGTGATCTTGAGTGTCCAAGTGTAGAACGAGACCTTAAAAAACATATTACCTTAAGTACTGACCCAAATCTTGCATTTATTATTTTTTCTCCTTGCTGTTTCAGAGGCTATTTAATTCTTTCTTCTTTTTCAATAACAAAAAAGCATTTTGGGTATGCTGAAATTCGCATCTAGTGAACACAGTGTGGCAGGGTATTCAGAAACATTATTTCAGAATGTAGCGAATAACATAATGAAAAATATCTAACATGTATTCCTATGAACTAAGTACTGGTAATTCATTTAAAAAAAGAAATCACTGTGAAAGCCGACAGCATCAGTCACGCAGTAACTATACCTAACATTACAACTTTGTTAGAGAAATCTCAGATTCCATGAATTCTACACTATTCCTATGCAGTCTGAAACAGCAGATCTACAAATGATGACAGAACAGTAAAGATTATAAAAACCTGTAAATATTAAGTTTTTCTGAGTATTAATTTGTGACAGTGTTTTCAGAGGATCATTTCTGAACTTTAGTTTAAAAGTCCAGAGATTACTTTGGACATTTATCTTGTGCATATTACTTCCCTTGTCCCCTCAAAGAATAAACACAGCTTTGTGTAACATTTAACAAAGCTCAAGTGAAACAAAGCTTGAGAAAAGGAAATCCTATGCCTGTACCACTTGAAGGAAATGGATGACTTCTTTTTCCTGTAGACTAACAGCAACCATTCTATTTAATTTAGTCATACAAATCTGAATGCTCAAATCAATGATACTTTGAAGTTTAAGCTAAGAGACTACTATCTTTAATTAAGAAAAGGATATTTTACTGTATGATATTTACCACCGGACTCTCCTATACACACCAAATAGCACTGTTTTCCAATTTGGAAAAACTACATACTCAAACTTAAGTAATTCAGCACTGAAGAAAAAGGAATGACTTCACTAAAAACAAACAAAACTCACTGCACAAATCACCATGGAGTTCAGTTAACAATTCTATTCTGCCTGTATTCCTTTCAATTCTGTGTAACCCACTAACAAAGGAGATCAGTGTATTTTCCAGTAGTGCAAAAGCTATGCTTGCTCCAGTCTCAACTGGACTACATTTCAATTGCATGCAAGCACATTTTCTTAAAGTTTGCATTCAGAGGAAGTTTAAATGGACCTGTATGTGCTTTCTGCATGCCATACTGACGTACCAGAATGAAATTTACCTCCCACGTGCCTTTAAGTACTTTACAATTTACTCCAGAAACGACATATACTTTTTCAAATCTAGTCTTTTACATTAGTTTGTAAATTCTTCTGTTAAAAGCATATATACTGCTACTCAACTAAATTCATCTCTTGAAGAAGTTTTAGTTCTAGATTATTCAACACAAATAACAAGCAGGTATAAAGTTTAGCCTTAGGTTTCACAGAAAATAGCCAGTAGTACTACAGAGCATCAGAAGAGGATGGTTTTCACCAAGAATATACTTTTACCATTTGTAAAATAGAGAAATTTCATCTATTAAAAAAAAAAAGGAGAACAAAGGTAACCATTTATTTTGCTCTGCACATAGATGAGTTTTTAAAATAGTAATCATAATATTTGGTTTGCTTACAGCATTTCTAATTTTATACTGAACTACTATTAAGATTTTCAGCAGCTGCCTTTGGTCCTTACATTGTGGTTTGGCAAAATAGATAGGCTTGAACCACAAAAAAATCTGCATAAGAACTACTCTATATTCGTAGCATAAAAGACACACTTCCTGACATTTTGGGATCAAGATTTGAATTCAAGACTCTTTGCCATAGAAAACCTCCTGAGTTTTTTTCTTACTGTACTTTTTTTTAAAGTCACATCGAATCATGACATTTTCTAACAAAACAAAACAATTTAACCTTTCCATGAAGTCTTCAGCTGAAAGTTTCCACAGTGAAGTTCAGAAGCCTGAGGTAATGGGTTTGCTCAATAGGCTCAAACTTTATTTGACCATTCCACTATGACCTTATTAAATAATTAATAATAACAGTTCCTTTGAGAAGTCTGCATGTTACAAGGTCAAACAATCTGAAGAGAATAAAATTTAAATTCACCACCGGTTCAGTCTCCTCCTCGCTGAAATTAACAATGACACCAACATCAACAGAAATGAGGGGTGGGTTGCTGCTGCTGTTTTGGTGGTACTGTTACAAAAGGTATGGGAAGAAAGAAGTAATCTTCTTAAGTTTCTTATAGCCCTTAAAGAAAAATATCTTATTAATAGTGGAAAGAGGAAAGCTGAGTTTCCAGAAGTGTTTTATACATCTTTGATAAGCTTTGAACTTATGTTCTATAAGCACAATATGCCTTCATTTTTAACCCTACAAAGCTTCAGAGAGCTCTAAGATGCCAATAAACTAACTTGGCTTAACTAACATTATTCCAAGCATACACATTTCACAAGTTTTAATGATTTTTCTCAACAAACACTCATGTGGAGAAGTTATTTCTAGAAACATGTTTCTAACAATTTCATGACACTGCACCTGCTTATTTTGCAGCTTTTGCTTTCTTACTGAAAAGAGTGATTCTACACCTTCTTTAAAGAAGAAATACAAAGAAAAGTGCTGTTGAAGAAAAGCATTTTTAAAATGTTGATTTCTCTCACCTCTCCCCATTTCTTCTCTGACACAGAAGTAAGCACCAAAACGTATGACATCCTTTTTTTGTGAGACTTCAAAAAATACCACTTGTTCCAACTGTTCATATTTTTCATGAATTCACATTATGCGCACAGCCGATTTAACTGTGAAACTGGTTTGTTAGACATGCAATTTATTCCAATGGAAGTGATTTTTGCAGGAAAACTCATTTTTTGTTTAAATTTTAAGTTACATCAATGAAATCACAATCTCATGAACAATACAAGGAATGTTTTTATATTTTACTGCCTATTATTCCTTCATCATTTGTCAAAAACGGGTAGTCATTCTTCATACTCTACAATTTTGCCTTCGTATTCACAAATAAACCGGTGTATTTAATTGGCAGACATCCCCAACAGTCCCACATACACTACAGTTTCAAGTCTTCTGCTCCAAAGAACTCCTCTATTAGATTATACAGAATCTGACAAATATGGAACAAAACTTCCACAGGAGAAAGAAAAAACATGAAAGTATACGCAGCAGCAGTGGCTTCACAGAAGTAGAATGCTTTCCTAAGCAAGTTGATCTGTGATCTCACTACAGTGCTTAACTTCCCGGAACTCCAATTCTCAAGACACACTAACCACAGCTATCTCACCAACTCCCTACCAGTTTTATTGTCAAACTTTGGTAAACTTGTGGGTTTTTGTGTGTTTTGCTTTTTGAACTATGAATGCAAACTGTATCAGCTGATGAGAATTTCTGGAACATTACCTTATGGACTTTTAATGACATAGGCCCTCCCTTGTGACAAACACTGAGTTGAGCATAACTGCATTAGTATAAAGAGTGGCAAGTCCCACCTGTAGCTCTCACCAACAGTAACAATCTCCACTTCACTATCTGTTGAGGTAACATTTATTTCTTCATTAGCAGTGACTTGGGGTGTGGAAGATGCTTCAATCACCACAACGTCTTCATCAATACTTCCTGATGAGGAAATAAGAAAAAAGTTTACATGCTTCATCTCATGAGCTGTCATGCAAAGCCAAGTTTTTTTCCTAGACTTAAAACGTAGAATTTTACAGAGTATGTCAAAACTTCAAGTGCAACTGTCACATACATGACCTAACTATTAGAGGTAGCAATTTATATTTTAAGTATTGAAGTGAAAATAAAGAAGACAGAAGATACAGAGAGGGGAAATAATACAGTTACGTAAATTAACATTCTACTGTGTACTACAAGCAGTTCTGGTGAGTTTTATTAGCTGTAACACAGTAAAATTCAGACATTTAACATAAAAACAAAAACTTTCAGACTAGCAAAGCAGGAATGGTTTGTTATCTTTAATAGTTTTATTTTTTCCTTTTCGTAGGCATTCCAATCTCAAGGCTAGACAGTAGAAAAGGGAAAAAGTGATGCACCAACTAATAAACATTATTTCCAAAACAAAATGAAGATCACAAATACTGGTCTTACAAGCATCTTTAAATCTACACTTTCACTGACATTCATGATCTTATCCTAGACAAAGTTAAAATGAAACTATTAGTGGTAATAAAGCAACCCCAAAAACCCCCACAAAATCAACTCAGAGAAACATTTTGATAGGAAACCATTTCTGGAAGGGCAGCTGAAGTTCCAGCCTAATAACGAGACATGGAAACCACTCTACAGCTACAATACTGACAGTGAAAGGGTTGAGCTACCTAGAATACTTATACTGGGCTATGGATTTATTCACTAATGCAATACTGCTGAGCACAATAGAATTTATTAAATAAATGAGCTAAGTAGTTTAGAAATAGCAAAAGTCTACCCATCTGGCAGATCTCTTTTGAGGTCTGCCAATTTCTTTAAGAAAACTGCTTGAAGAACTCGGTCTCTTCCAAGTCAGTGCTTCTGTCCTGTACATGCTGTTCGCAGCTGCTTTACCCTATGACAAGGTATACACTCTTTTTTTCATTTGCAGTAAGCAACAGCTTCCTGGCCTAGCAAGATGCATTACTGTAACAAAGACCCACAAGAGCTCTGCGACTACTGAGCTACATCGTTATAACTGGAACAGCAGAGACTCACAAAGGTCTGGGGTGGTGGGATGGGCTCCGCTCCCACCCCTCAAGCTCTAAGGCCTCTTGGTTTTGGAAAAAAAAAACACGAAATTGCATTTCATATTTTCCAACAGTCTTCTTTTGTTACTGGTCATACTCATCCCAGAGAGATGGTGCCTGCAGATGGAAAGAGTCATGCTTCCAAAAACTGGTATTCACCAAAATGTCATGATTAGAAGCAGTATGTGACAAAATCAGTTCTCAGAACTTGCATGAAAACTTTGGCAAAAACTGAGATTACTAATGCAGCATCTAAAAAATAGTAACATGCTAAAATTGAAAAAATAGAGAAGCTGTTTTCTCAAAGTGAAAGAACTGCAGACAGTCTTCAACATATTCAGAGGTAAATGTTTAAAGCGTGACATCTTACAAATCACAGGCAAATGCACAACAGCTTCCTAACACAGAACCTTTCTAGAGACTTCTCAGACAAAACCAGCTAGCCAGGCAGCTGCTGAAGGGGCTGTCAGAAAACAAGTAACTTCTGTAACCCACCTCTGAGCTTCCAAATATGCATTTCTCTTAAGTAGAGTAAATTTGAAAGTGTTCTCAGGAGTCTGAATGTCCTCAGACTCAATAATTATTTAAAATTATGACAGGTGAAAAAAAGCACCACAATTTCAACTGAAGCATGATCTCATTATTTCTGAAAGTAAACAGCACCTCCAGGAAGCCAGCATGGGATGTCATGTAATTCCAGTGCACACTTCTACCTCAACTCCGAGGCAAGCTTCTCATGAAAACCAAGCAAAGTTCTCAGCTGGTATCTGTGCAATTCAAATACTCACCTTAGTGCTCTAACAGTTGATTTTACCTGCTCCTTTTCAAAGTAAATCTTTAGCTGTGATGTAATTTTACCAACTGCAAATTAGTCAGAAAATATCAGGATTGTTATTGGCTGAACAGGTTTTACAAATTCCAAAACTATTAATCAGGTCTTCAGGAAAATAGGCGGGGTTACTATAAACACCCCTCACTGGAGCTGTATTTCAGCCTTCTGCGCTTCCTACTGCCTATGCCTTTTAGTAGTGCTCTCAGAAGTCAGAAGCACAAAGTGACTGGGTTTTCACCCCACAGAGGGCTTTCAGAGTGACCAAATTGTGAACCAATAAAACACACTCTTTCTTCCAAATAGAGACTGTCAGAAGTCTACAAACCATAATAAATGTCTTACAAATATTTCTAAGATTATATTCCTAGCATAAAAACTACAAATGTAAGTTATGATCACACACAACTCTGTGACTCGTTTTAAATAAAAGGATCTTCTGTGCAAGATCTACTAGAAGCACACCAAGCACACACATTTGAAGTCTGTGTATTTTAAAAACATATCAGTTGTTGGGAGAACGGCATGCAAAAAAATCCATGTAAACTAGTCACTTTAATCTGAACAATAGTTTATAGAAGTCAGCAACATTTCAAGTAAGCAATACATGCTGTAAAGCAACACATGTAACGTTCATAAGCCTTAGGAAGTAGTTCTGTAACTTGTATCTGAGAAACACAAGTAAGAATTCTGACAAAGGCACTGAAAACTCAAGCTTGCCAGGTTGAAATACATAGACACACACACACACAGAATCACACAGAATGACCCGGGTTGGAAGGGACCTCAAGGATCATGTAGTTCCAACCCCCCT
>JANHGO010003585.1:0-26803 GCA_024606505.1 Aquila spilogaster | reverse complement strand
CTGTCCAGCTGAGGAGGGGGAGTGATAGAACGGCTTTGGTGGGCACCTGGCAATCAGCCAGGGTCAACCCATCACAACACTCTAACTTCTTACAAATACGATCCTTTTTATGTAAATGCAGTTTCATCATCACTCCATGTACTACAGCAGTCTTAATGTTTTACTTTTCATTCATAGGAGAATGGAATTAAAACTAACTCTGTTCAATCCAAATCAATGTTGGGTAGATTGTTTGTTTACCTTCTACAGACTGATACTGTAAAACCCTAACTGTCAAGTACAGTGTTTTCTTTCGTGCAGTTTCATTGATTTCATTAGACTTATAATGACTACCCACAGGCTCAATTATTTGCAGGATCACATCTTTACTTGGTAAAGAAACACCATCAAAGGATAATCAGGAAAAAATATGGATGTAATGAAATCAATCCCTTTCACCAAACCAGTTTGCAATTTTCTATAAATGCACACTTGGCAATCTCAGAAGGCCGCTTTATATGGAAGTTTCAAACATCTGTGCTGCAGCCTAAAATTACCACATTAACGGATCTGTTCAGGATCTATACAACATCTTGGGACAGTGATGATAGCAGTCCAATTCATCCAGTCACTCTTTATTCTGTGAATATTCACTATACAAAATAAGGAGTGTTTTATGTATAAAAAGAAACCCCTCTTGTTTTAAATGAACACTTGTAGAACAGCAGGTGTGCTTTTAAACATTTAAACATGAAGAATTTGTAAGGTATCTAATCCATGCTGTTTGTGTACTGCTTTGGATTTCACTTAATTTCATAAGAGAAACTAAACTGGACACTTCTCTAGAGTCTTCAGCATGGTTAATTCATTTTGCTTTCATTCCTGAATTTTATTCACAGCTGATTTACCAGCACAATAGATATATATTTGCATTTGGTGTGTTAGCCCATGCTAAGTTGAGTTGGAGTCACATTCCATCTTTAAATGAGAGGTGGTAACTCATGGCTTTATTGCCCATGTGAGCAGTTCTTTCAGTGCCAAGTCAAACAGATTAATTTCAACCTCCTTTGGCAATTATTTAAACTAATTTCTTTGACTGCACTAGAATGAAGGAGAAGTTGCTGCTACTGGCCTTCCTCTGGGAGCTGATTCCTAACAGCTAAGACACAGTAATGACCATGTAGTCTTCCCAGTCTTTTGACTAGAGCCCTGGTTCTACCTTTTTGCTTATACTCAGTCCTGCAGCCCTGATCTAGTTTCTTCTCCTGGTAGGTAAGCTTTAACACATACTAGTTTGTAATGTGTGCTATAAGGTATGGTTAGGCATTACTATGGTCTTGACGTCATACTAATCTGGCTGTGTAGAAGTACTCTAATGAAGCTGGGAGACAAACTGAATTGGCCTGCAAAATTCACCTGTTGATAATAGTCACAGAGGCAGGTCTTCCCATTGCTATTTCAGATGCTATGGAGGAGAAGAATCAGAGTGGGTGGAAAGCAATATGACATCAACACCACTGTCTCCTCTTCAGTCTGCATCTGGTAAGTCTTGGCCCACAAAATTATCTTGACAGTGGGGACATCCACCCTGGTGCTAATAACCAGACTCTGTATTCCTGCCAAAGAAAGCTCGGCAGAAGCACCACTCAGTCTGGGAGATATCTGCCAAGGAAGTTCCTCCATAGTTCAGGAGAACACCAGGAGGGCACGGTTTGAATGTGAAACTTCCTGGAACAATGGACTTCAACAAGATGAACATAGTGCATGGATTGAGGAAATTAGCAAACTAGTGAAGACTGCAGTTACATCAGCAGCTGCATAAGAATGGCCACTGCCCACTCACATGTCAGACAGCATTCTGCCTTCATTGCAAGTCCTTTATCCACCAACATCTCAAATCTCCTATTAAAAGAAGTACTTCCTGCTGGTGAGAGAATTCACACCTCACTCTTCTGCTAGGAGGAGTTAGTGCAAGATAGTGGTCAAAAAATCTTCTTCTGCCTGAGGCATGTGATCAGTTCTTCGCTTGCTGCTGCTTATCCTTGGTCACTGATGGCACTGCCAGACACAATCCTCAGAGCAGTGAGGCAATCAGCAGCACAGCAAGCATTCTAACTCTTACTTCCAGCTAAAGCTAAAGGCCCAAAAGAGATAAATAAATATCAGAAATAAATATGTAGACAAATGATGTCAAGTAAAAAGACTGGAAAGATATAGGGCCTTTGGGAAGAAGTAGCTTTATTAAATGACTACCACAGGGACCAAATAATCAAGCAAATTTACAGAAAATTACCGAGATGAGGAAGAACAGAAATTGCCAAAAGCACACAAAGATAATGAGACAAGGGCTCTAAGGGTTTTTTTGTAAAATAATACAGCAGAGAGCACAAAGTATATAGGAAGGACTTGGGGGCAAATAACTGTTTCAAGAAACAGAGATATTTACAGAAGGAGAGGGATGATGGGCCATTACTTCAGTTTTATGCACAATAATAGAAATATACTATGATAGGAAAGTGCAAACAAATGTCACTTAAAATGATGAAACCTTTGGAGGTCACAGTTATAGGAAAAGGAAGGAAAAAGGAAGGAACAGAAGAAATACAGTGTGAATGGGAATGAAATCAGAAAGGCTGAGGCATAAAATGAATTAAACTAACACGGATTCACACAGGCAATGCCTGATGAAATTCACTGTTACATACTTAAGGAACTAGCTGAATCTTGCTCTCAGTCATTAGTTATAACTTCACAAACTAATAGAGAGGATGTATTAGAGGGCTGAGGAAAGGCACATAGTACATATCTTTGGGGAGGTAAAGAAGAACCTGGGAAATATATCTGTCCATTTAACTGAGATTCACAGAAAGAAACAAATCTCATAGTTAATAAATCCATTTGTAAGAGCATACATGTTAAAAAAGTAATAAAACACAGCCAAAATTGATTTGCCCAAAGCAATTCATGTAAAACCTCTTTAATCTTCTTCTTTGCTAGACTAACTGGTCTAGTCTGTAAGGAGGAAGAGCTTATGTAGTATATTGACTTTAATAAAGTCTTTCCTGATGTCCTAATAAGACATTCTCATAAAGAAAGTAAGGAAATACAATTTTGATGAAATTACCTAAGATGAGGATATGTCTGGTTGAATAAATAATTAGCAATGGTTCACTGCCAAAGAAGGAGCCCATTTCAAGCTGGCTATCATAAGAGACCAGCTCAGATCTGGATAAAGAAACAAAGCTCAGTGATAAGATCTTGTGAAAGTCACCAGAATGGGTAAAGTTGCAAGTACCTAGGAGGTTAGGTAAATATTTCATTTGGAGAAATGCTCCTCATTACACAAAATAACATTTAATATAGACAATTGAAAAATGTTATCGAAAGGAGATAGAGAAAATTGATGAGGCATCAGCAATGTAGAAAATGATCTGGAAACTATACTGAGAATGATAGCATGAGTAAGAATGTATGATAACATAAAAAAGCAAGCCTTGGTGAGGTGATATAAGAGAGAGTTGTGTATACAGTAAGACATACCATTTTTCCATCAGCTAAGCCCTAAATAATTTGTTGCTGGAATAATCTGTCTATTTGGAGGAATCACAGTTTGAAGAAAGCTGTAGACATACTACAGACTGAAAAGGAAAACAATAATAAACCCTGGAAATCTAGGAAACACCACCGGAAGGGAAATACCGAAGAACTGGATTAGTTTTCTCAAGTAAAGAGATGAGTGAAAGCCACAGAGGCACACAAGGAAAAAGTTCTTATTAAGAATTTGATGACAAACTATTCCTCCATACAATGAGGAAACAAACTTTTCAAACTGGGTGTGTTTTTACAGCATATCTCATTGTAGTGCACAGATATTGAGAGAATATGCAAAGAAGCTAAGTCAGGTTGTGGAAGCAGTCAGTAGCAGAATGAAGCTCAGCCTGTGCCAAGACATAGACTTCAGGATTCCTAAGAAAACCATTATGTAGTCCGGTTTTACATCAGGTAATAGAGTCATTAAAGCTGTTTTTTACATTCCAAGAGGATGGAATGTAAAAGGGGAGACCTGGTAACACAACAGTACATTTTAATTTGGGCCCTGAAGGGACAATCATTCTGGTTAGATCACTCTTGCTGAAAATTGTTTAAAATCTATATGCATTTTTACAGGGACTCGGTAATTTGTTTTTGTTCAAAACAACAAGAAAATACTGTTAATTATTTAGAAACAACATCCCAGTAATTCAGGTATAATATTCATTTAATTTTAATTTTTATGAGGCGTGTTATAACATGCTGAAATCCTTTCTCCAGCATTAAGGAAGCTATTTATTTGATTCACAACAATGTTTAAACAATTCCTTCTAATTGTCCATTATCAACAGAGAAGTTTACTGCAATACATTAGTTTTACACCAATGCATTTTACCTGTTTTACATAAAACAAAAGTTCCAGTCCATGTCTATCCAAAGCCACAAGAAAACACTTGGTTAGTTTTCAGATGAGAAGTTAACAGGACCTGTTATTCTGGTGCTGAAAAATGGGTTTTCTAAAGTTAAGGGATTAATAATTTAAGAAAGATTGGCTCAGAACAAAATGCATCTCAGTTGATGCCACCAGGAAACCAAACTAATTTCCTCAAAAAAGTACAAACACTTACCCATAAAGTCTATATCAACCACCACG
The DNA here is from genome assembly GCA_024606505.1 of Aquila spilogaster. Taxonomy (NCBI): domain Eukaryota; kingdom Metazoa; phylum Chordata; class Aves; order Accipitriformes; family Accipitridae; genus Aquila; species Aquila spilogaster. The sequence goes on along the minus strand of JANHGO010003585.1, from coordinate 22,140 downwards.
ACATGGCAAGAGCAACATCCTTTAAGGTCTGAACACGGACTGAAAACCTATGAGCTCCAACAAGCAGAATGACAGTACAGAAGAACAGAATCATAGAAACAAAGAATCATTTAAGTTGGAAAAGACCTTTAAGATCATCGAGTCCAACCGTAAACCTAACACTGCCAAGTCCCACTAAACCATGTCCCTAAGTGCCAGATCTGACTTAATTTCAGATGCAGACTTCATTTCTCTGTGTTAGGCAATGTTTCAAGTACTAGATGCAGGCCTGGAGGAAAGCTGGATGTCAACATTTCTGCTGATCAGGAAATTGCTTTACTTAATTTTTGCAAACTGAAAAAAAACCAACCTCACCAGGATCTGCTTCCTGAGTAGATTTTTCAGATCCCTTACAGTACCTTAAGGAGTCAGATATTTTTAAGAATGAGAAAAATTACAAAGTTCACTCATGCCAGTTGGAAAATGACTCAACAACTGTTCTTGTAATGTCTCTTGAATTTGTGGTTAACCTTGTAAAAGTTTGCCTGGGAATAGCACAAAATATCACACCAGCAGCGTCCCAAAGAGACCATCAGGCCGACATTAAATATTTAATATATTTCACCAGTGTCACTATCTGTAGTCTACCTACAGATAACATGGAGTAATTAACACAATTTATGTTTTAGTGTATTAAGGGATGAGTAAGCATGTAAAACTGCAAATGACCATATTCTCATTAATTTCTTTGTCAGCTCACCACCTGCTTATCTTTACATTTCCACATTACTCATTATATTCTGTTACTCATTCTCTTCCTCTTCCAATTTTGCTTTAACTTCTTTATTATCCATTTTTCTCTCCTTTTTTTTTTTTCTTCACATCATCTCTGCAAAGTTTCTCATCATCCTCCCTTTCTCAATTCCACAAAATCCTATCCAACTTCTCAGTGTTCCTCTGCCACTAAAGCCACTGACTTTTGTGTTGTTTTATATACTTACATATTCAACCCAATCACCATCAAGTTCAATTCTGGTGCTGACATCCTATATTTAAAATTCTGACTCTTCATCTGCATCTGTGGGTGTGTCTGCAGGGTCCATCTACAGCAAAAGGGCCTGATAACATCAGCTGTTAAAATAGGACCATGAGTGTAAATAGTGTGTGTGGATGGGATACATAAAACTCTCTGAAAGGGTGCTTTCCCAAAACTGTTTATGTTGAAGAGGAGTATGACCATCAGTCACATTAAACATTAACTGGGGAGTTATGAAGAGACTTCTGAAAAAAAGGAGTTGACTTGGAAAAAAGGTATAGAGGAAGCACAGAAACTGGGAGCAGCAGCAAGAGACCTGGGAGTGGAAACAGCAATGCTCAAAACCTGATTTGACACTGCCAGAAGGCACCATGCAGTCATCGCAAGCTCTGCATCGGCGCAAGCTTGTGGGGTGCCTCAGCAGCTCCCAGAGCAGCAATGGGCACACACAGCACTAGAGGAACCACATCTCCATTGCAAGGTTTGTGGAGGTAAGGGAATAAGATTTTTCAGACGTAATTTACAATGTAAATATACCTTAACTTGCTTACGTCATGCCCCATCCTCCCACTTGCCCCCTTTCCTATGTCTTTTACTACTCACAATCATCAGCTCTTTCTTCAACCTTTCCCAAAACCCAGGTCTCTTCCCCACCCCCTACCAGTATGCAGTGATCTTCTCCATTTAAAAACAGCAAGGCTTGACTCCTCCTCCACTCTTAACCATGAACTGATCTCCACCTCCAGCATCAACTACATGCCTGGATTTCCCTCTCTGTAACTCACTGAACATCCACCCACAGCCATGCCCCTGAGTTATCCTCTCCTTTTGATGAGATTACTAATATTTTTAACTTTTTATGAATCTATCATCAAAATGCACTGACAGTCTCTATCAGTACACCACTTAGCATAAAAGGGTCTCAACATGTAGTGAGCTTACTAAATGGTAACATAGTACAAAAAGTACTAATAGACAATGTTGGGTTTATTCTTATTATGGTAAAGCATAATCTTCAAGATTAATAAATTGAGGGCAGGCTTCTTCATAATAGTACAATGATCTATAAATATCCATGCTCAGAAAGCACCTATTATAGTAGTTCGCCACGGATATAATTTTTACAGATACTTGATCAATAAATCCTATTTCTATGATTTGCAATTTCTTTGCTTGCTTTTTTTGTAATCATCCAACATTCCTGACTTACATCTCCTAGTATTATAGTCATAATTTCAAAACTTAAAGATGAAGTAATGGGAAATATTTCTTTTTCTACATTTCCATGCACACTTCTTGTTAAAAATAAAAATTTTGTTATGTCTCCACAACATGACATTAATGCCTTGTGGAGACATATAGGGAAGTTGAAAATGAGTTATGCTTGATACCAGAAGAAAATCTACATTTTTCTGGTTAGTTTTACATCGGGCAGGCTAATTTTACACCGAGATCACAATATATAAATGAAGACACAGAGTTTTATTTAAGGCTATGTGCAAGTTTATGTATACAAATTAAGATATTAATTAAGACTAACATAACTGAACTGCTTGTATTAGTCAAGTTAGTATTTCTAGATGATCCTGTATTATGGATGAAGCTTTCAAGTCCTTTGTATTCTCCCCTCTTTCCTGCTGAATTTCAGGTTTCCAAACTCTGAATAAAACCAGATTGCCAGAAAAGAACATTAAAGCAAGTGGTATTGTTATAAATGTAGTGTTGCAATGGCCAACTAAGTTCTTATCAGAGAACATAATAAGTAGTCCATTTTTGCACACTAGCAGCTGAGCTCAGAAAATGACAGGTTTATGCCAATGCAGCCTATGCAGTTGTCTACAAAGGTCATAAAAATTCATATTTTTAAAACAACTTTAAAGTCATTCTTGAGAGCACAATTCAGAAAATTCTTTGGGATAACAGTTCCAAAGCTTTATGTAAACTGTTCCCTAGTCCCTCTTTTGGCTTTGCTAATTTGCTTCATGATTTTGCCATTATTGCCTCATAGACATCATAGTCATGTCAGAAAGTTAGAAATATTTAAAATATAAATTCTTTTCAATGCCTTGCCAAATCCTGTTTTCACCTTCAGATTAATCTTAAAAGTAAATCAATATAGTTATCATTCTTAGGTGGGTAGACAGTTTCTGTCATTTTTTTTCTATTATCTGCCTTTTTGTGTACATAAAAGGAGAAATTTTGAAGAATTAAACTGAACGCTTGCCAGTGTAAGCTTGTTTAATGGAAAATTAAACATTTCAGAAGTCAAGATTCCTGTAATATCCAGTAATAAACAGAATATTGGTTTGGATTGTTCTTTACTGTTCTCTCCTGGTTTGGAAATCAATTTTTAATGACATTATCCAATAGGTCCTTAAGGGCAAGCCAAAATATTATAAACACAGAATACACTGAAACATTAAGTCTATGACAGGAAAAAAAAGAAAGAAATATTTTAAATGGCATGTCTTCCTGACACACCTTGTTCTCATTCTCCTATTTAGTAAAGATAATTTCCAAGCAGATTAATGAACAAATGCTAATGAGCATCTCAACACTGTGGCCAACCCTAACGTACATGGTTCTGCTACATGGGTGACTCAGGATTTCTTTTGCCTCAAGTGCATTTATGTGCACACAGACAAATTGGAAACCCAGGAAGTCATCCTAGTCTGGTTCTTCAACCGATGGTCACGAGATCCCTGTGATCTAGCCAGGATTATGCTGGAAGACATTCAGTCTGGTTTGACAGAAACAGCTGTTTAAAAACTGTATAAAGGAAGTTCTCTTTCCCTCTTTGCTGCTGCTTCTGGTGGGAGTCAGCCTCCCCTCCTTCTTCCACTGATTTCCACCCCCAGGTACGCAGGCAAGAGACCTACCTTCATGCTGGTCTCTGACCACAGCCAGGTGCTTAGCCAATGCATCCTTCTCACCACCACAGAGACAAACTAAAAACTCTGCCTTTACAACATGTAAAACCTGCCTATTGCTTAAACGTGCAAGACAGGGCATATTGCCTTTGTTAACTCCTTAAGTTTTCTTGGTGGAGCTGCTGCACTGGACAAGCTATGGTTTTCATCACAGGCTTTCTTACACAGATACGAAGCATGCTAACCTGAGACAAGGCAGGTGCCATGTACTCTGTGAGAACTGCAGGAACTAATGCTTTGGGAAACCAGAAATGAGTATTCTTACCGGGTGATTCAAACCTATGACTTCCCAGAAAAGGATAATGGAAGAGACAAGTAAAAATAAATCTCTCCCACCAACTGAGGCTGCAAGGTTTGTGAAATAAGAGCAACTCTTATCTTTTGCTACAGCTCCTCTTCCTACCAGTTTGAAAATGTAAATCACTGCTATTCTGTGTGCTGGTCCGGTGCTTTTCTTTTCACCATATCCACTTATATTGTTTCTTCTTTACTCATTGCCCTTGTCTCAAAAAAGTGAAGAACGCGGTATAACAGGGGTTTTTATGGCTATTAGGTCTGATGAAACATATTTCCAACACAATGTTTCACAATGCCAGGACCCCAAATATTTGCACATATAATTTAGTTCTTCAATCTGCCTCCAGAGTAAGTTAATTCTACCCCAGAATGAATTATATTTTCACCACTGATTTTTCAGAGAAAAATAGGAGAAAAATATTTTCCCTACCAGGCAAAAAATTAATTCAGCCTCAGATCTCAACAGAATTCAATTTCTTTGCTGCCTATTGTCCCCTCTATTTACTAGGATGTGCAAAAAATTCACTGTTTTCTTTTGAAATTTCTCTTGTACCTTCTTCATTGCTTTCTCCTCTTGAAGGTGTACTACCACAAAGCCAGGTGACAGCTGTAGAGTCACTGCTCATCACTCCTATTTATTTGGGGATAATAGGAGAATTTCCATTCTTCCCTTCTTAACTCCTCTGAAAAGCAACTATGCCTGATCTGCTGCTGCTCTTCTGCTACTATCCGAAAAATTGCCTCCTTTTGATCCCGGTTGAGGCATAACCTGACTTTCCTGAGAATGTCCTTCCAAATTGTGCAAATGACACTTTAATTCCAACTAAAAGTAATCCTTAGAGATGAAAATGTTAATCACGGAATGCACATCAATTCTCACTTAACATTTCTTCTTCAGAAGTTTACAATCAAAGTTAGTGTTAAATCAGTTCTTGATTAAGTAGGAACAAAGTAAAGGGAAAGTTGTAAGAAAAAGCTTGAGATATGTAGGCAATATTGTTTTTCATATGGTATGTTCCCTAGAAAGTGTAACCCAGGGCAGAACAAAACTGCATATACAACAATATAAAACAAAATGCTTTTCAGTTAAATAAATAAGCATGCCCCCAATGAACTGTTTTAAGTTAGGAAATTTAGTGGACTAAAATACAAAAAATGCAATAGTTCTTATCCATCAAAAGCTTTTGTTTTCAGCTGTTGAAAGTACCAGAACAGATGGTCCTTTTCACAAGTCCGTTCTTAAAACCAGTCAGGATTTTCCCCATCACCTCAGTAGCAATCTAGACTACCATTACTGGGATGGCTGTAAACATTCTCCTAATTTCCTGTCTCAGTCTGGTTATGTCCAAGCTACCTATATTATAAAGCATGCTATGCTATAACATATTACCAATGCATTTAATTTCAACCAGTTTTTTTCTTGCTGAAATTTCTAAAATGTATTTATTCACCTTCTTCTAGTGTGATTAAGGGGCTGAATACTAACATTTGGACAGCTGTTCAGAAGTATCTGAACAGCTTTAAGCTACAACATTTGCTCCTTTTCTTCTGCATTTCTAACGTACTTGGTTCTGTCTCCTTTCAATCTACTTATTGAATAAATGTGTATCATCTGTCTGAAAATTGGATTCTCCATGCTTTCCCCCCTGCTTAATCTACTGTTCTGTCTCTCCTGCTTTCTTAATTTACAAAATGCCACCCACTGTCCAAGTTTTTTTATGTACTGCTTTACATTTTATCTTTCTTGCCACCATCTTCTGGAAGTGCCATGTTTCTCAAAAACTGTAATTTATTAGGCTGAATTTCTAAGAACTTTTTACACCCTTCATATTGTTCTGGATACTCCTCAAAAATGTCTTCACTTACTGCTTCAATCAAATTCTTTTTTCATAGCTTCTTATCAGGCTAGGAGCAGACGCTCCTGTCCTCTCAATCCTCCTCCTAAAGCCCAGTTTTTTTATTATTGCTTTTTTACACCAAGCTCTTTTTCATTCCAATTTATAAGTTAGCTCTTCTAAGGTACTGCCATCTAAAAAAAAACTATCGACAGTTTAAAACAATACACAACTATGTAATATTTTGGGGTATTTACCCATCAGTGTAGCCATTAAAGCCACATAGGAAGAGGGAGAAGCAGGCACGTAGGCAGAAAATACCTTTAGCAACATCACCAACAGCATGGCCATGGCTATGAACTATATGTAGCTTTGCAGAAGTTGCAGCAAACTTTGCCATTAGGGGAAGGGGCAATCAAGAAACAGACTGTGATTTCAGGATCTTCTTGTGGTGCTGTGTTTTTACATTCCAGCCTTTTCTTAGAGCAAGAAGCAAAGGATGATTACATCATCTCTTTCCTGCCCACCTTCCTCCTACACCACAGGAATAAATTGTCACTCATTAAATTAATATGCTACATTAATTTACAATTAAGCTATCACTAGCAATAATGATATATAATGTACATTCATTGTAATTGCAGTGCACAATTCAACATAAACCTGGCAAAGTTTCCCATACATCTGCTTATTCCCTACACACAGTATAAAGATAATAATAATTTGGACCCATTTAAAGGCCACTACAAATAAAGGGAGAAAACATCCTTTTTTTATGAGCTTCTAAGCAACTAAAATCTTCAACTTTCTAGGCTGCCCACAGGTACATAATTTTTTTCTTGTTTACTGAGTAAGTTGCTGCTTCTTCATATGTTATTCTGATTTCGTACCTTTTCTACAGACACTAATTGAAAAGGTGCAAACACCAGTTATACCCATGCAAAACACAAATATACCTGTTCAGTACATGCTATATTGAAGCCACAGGATAAAGAGAGTAAGCCGGAACTCAAAAATAGGAAAAAAATAATTCATTAGCATAGTATGAGGATGTATTTGCTTGTACTTGGTAAAACTCCTGAATATTTTGAGCACCCAGGGCGGGGCGGGGGGTGGGGGGAGAGAAACAAAAGGAAGAAAACAGAAGCCGTGTAAGGGCATTACACCGATGGATATTTTTTGCTAGAAAATACTTGTTAGTGTATTTTTTCAAGAGGAAAAACTTAGAATGTCTAGAAGTCGCAGAACATGCTGTTTCTATATTTCATTACACCCCATGTAAGTGAAAAAAAACCCTCAAAAGTTTTTGTTATTGATTATTTTTTCCACTCATTACAGCAGTATAAACATTTTCTGGAAACCAGGTCTTTGTAAACATTTACAATATACTGTACAGTAAATACACTATATAATTACCTATGTGCTCTGTAGTGGTGTAAAAATCATGTTGGAATAGTTTCTGCCAGTGGATTACAGTAAGCATCAACATCTAGTTTTTGGAGCTGATTTTAGTACAGGCTAAAACAATGAATCAGCCGTACATATTTTAAGGGACTAGACGCAAGAGACCAAAGGACTAGACTGGGTCATTTTTTTAGGGAAAATTCAAAGTTACAGAGAGATCCAATCTAGCTAATCACAGTTAATACAAAATTCATATATATAATAAACAAAGATACTGGAACAACAGCAAAAGTACAAGGAGCTTCTCTCATATGCAGACACCATAGAAAAGATAATAATAAAGCTCCTTGAAGAGCTGGAAAACAACTGTTTTTCTCCCTTGTTCTTTCCCTTGCTTTCAGCACCATGAGCCCTATTTTCCTGTCCCTATTGCTATAAGGGAAAACCCTTGATCCAAAATTGCATGAGACCACAGAAAATGTGCAGAACAGAAAAAAGAGGTATTTTGAAGCTAATGCATTAATATTTTTTAAACACATTAAGAGCCTTAAATCAAACATGTTACACAGCAAAGACAAATTCTTTGTTATTACCCAACTGCCATTCATCTGGAAATCTCAAAAGACCATGGGTTTCTTGAAATAATTCCAGGCTTTCTTGGATCCTGCCAAGGCAGAGACACCAAAAGAACAAATCCTCTTGTGATACTCTGATCCTTTTGCTTCCATTCACAGTCAAGACCAGGAAGACCAAAGTCATACAACCCATCCCACCCCCCTGCCAAGACTGAAGCAGAGTGCAGAAAAACATTGGTTTCAGTATAAGCTTTGACTAACAACTGTGTAGATTCTTACATTAATAGAAATCATAGAAATTTGAGAACTAAAACACCTATTGTGTCATCTAAGCTATACGGTTGGCAGGGAAGGATTTGTTCCCTAAAGCATATTTGATATGGCTTTCTTCAGTATAATTTTAAATGTCAGAGCTATGAAGCTCTCACTGCTTTCTTTGAGAAAGCTGATTTGTTTATTGTTTGAATTAATTTCACCATCTCCAGTTATAGCAAACATGCTCAAATGCTGTTCTTAGTAAAAATATGGAATGTTCTCAGTAATTTATGTTAGCATTAAAATATCCAGTGAATATCCAAGCCATAAGTTCTGTTGAAATATAACTTTGCATATAGCAGACTGTTCTTTTGATATTAAGGAATGCAGGAATCTCTAAGTATTTGGCAGTCGGTTTTTGATGCAATTACAAAATTTTATCCAAACTGATGTGCTTCAGTAACCAGTTCAATGCGATTCATAAGCTTGGCTTTTTTACATGGTTATACTTCTGAATGATTTTTTTAGTTATTTCCAAGCATTACTGGGTAGCAAATACCAAAAGTTACACTTCCTTCCCAGTATTTTTGTATTTTTACTTCTTCATGAATTCGGAACTTACAAAAAATTTGAAAATTAGTCAGAAATATCTTTTTATTACTGAGTTTCCCATCTTGAAGCATAATACCTATCCCACTCTTATGTAGAGGATTGGTGATATCGAAGGGACTGTTTAGAATAGATACTCAACTATTTTTTACACTACTGAGAAGGCAGCTCAAGCAAAAGTACAGCCCACTGTAAACGTAACTTTGCTAAGTAGGGAGATATACATATGTACTTAGTAAGTTCTGACATAGCTCTCAGGAAAGACCTGATTTTTAAGAGTAACTATATTAGTGTTGGCTGCAGCTGTAGCATGGGTAAATACGTATAACACTTGGGTAATTTGATATTTTCTTGCCTTTTCTTTTCTTTTTGAGGGAGAAATTGACTAGACTGCTGGTTCAGTTACCTCAATGTAAGATTTGTGCCCAGTAAAACCATTTCAGCTACATGGAGAGAAAATTACAGGGTTAAAAGGACTGAGGCTAAATTTTCACAGTTCTTGTATAAGAACACTTTTTCACTGGAGAAATATTTTCTAAAGTCATAAGGAAAATGAACACACATTAAAAAACCCAGCTCTTTAATGTACTATGATAGCATCTGTATTTACTGTACATGATACGATCTTTATGGCATACGGAGATTGTCTTTCTGTTTCAGCTGCCTAAAATATTATGCTGGTCTCGACCTTGGAAACGCTTCTTAAGCATTTACTGTAGTATTACAGAGATCTTTTGCCAGAAGAGTCACTGCAGAGCCATGGACTCATAGGGGGCTTTCCATATTAGGGGTTTTCTTGCTCTGGATTAAGCATGCCAACAGTAGTTAGTTGCCATTCTGTATTTAGAACTGATTTGCAGGAATGGATTTCAGTAAGAAATGTTGAAACTTCTTGTATTTCATGGAGTTAAACTCACTCCCACAAGACAATTTAGGAAAACATCCATTAAGAAAGCTCTTGCAAACTATCCAGTACTACACTGGCTACAGCAGATTTCTATAGCAGGTTCCCAAACACATCAGGAAATATGCACTTATTCACCCGCAATTCTAATGGCCCCAAAAGACTGTGAAGAATGTGCATTTAAAATATTTTTTTAACGTTATGGTTTATGGGATAATTATCATAGATCCTTAAAAATAATTATTGATGTTTAAACAGATATATATTCAATTAAACTATTAGCTTAAATAAAAAGCTATCACTTGAGGAAAATATCAAATGTCTCTTAATTGTCAGTCATAAGCTTTCTGTGAAATAACTTCTTAACTCCACTTTATCAAAGTGCAAAATGTTTAATTTCATTTACGATATAAATTGCATAGTAAATCTACACAGGACATTCAAATTTAAGGTTAACAGTTAAATCATTTCACTCCCATAGTAACCTTCTAATGTCCAGATTATCTTTCTGCACCGTAACTATAACACTACTGAAAGATTTCTCCACATGTAACATTAGTAGGACATAATTGTGGCATGATTACCTGTCTGAACTGACCCTGGAGCTGCAATACCAACTGTTACTGTACTCCCATAATATATGACATCAGTAGTGGCCATCCAATAAATAACAATCTTGTATTTGCTCTGGGACCATCTATAATATTACTTTTATTTGTCATATCAACACTGTGGTTACAATATCCTACTGATGTCACCCAGTAAGAGCTGGAGTTTTGTTAAAGATGTCACCAGGAGTTTTGTTAAAGATGTCACCAGCCGTAAACAGAAGTGTGAAGTATTGCAGGTTTATTTAGTCTTACAGCCACTGCATCCTTATTCACTGTAGATTGAGAAACATTATTTCCCACTCGGGGTCACTTGGCCTGAAGCTAGGACTGGCCAAATGAAAGAAAGTGATCTCCTGTAGTAAAAAGCACAAGTAAACTAGATCTAATCCTGATCTGTAAAAGGAATTGGCTTTAAAATATAAAATAATCAGAAAGTTGTTTCATAGATCAAACTAACACATGTAGGAAGCAGCGAAGAACCACCTTACAAAAACTCCCAATTTGTTACTCTTTAAACTTGAACCCTTCCGATCAGAAGAGCCTTACGGATTAGTTATACTTTAAGCACTTGTCTACACATCCCAGCAAGCAAACTGCTTTACTCTGTGAGGTGTATCATTTCAAGTATTAAAATTCTGCCATCCAGACATAATCAGCTAAACCAACCGAGAACCATGTTCCACTTTTAAACAGTTTTATAATTCCAGAATACAGTGAGGGACTGCAGAGCTGTAGGAAAACAAAACACACACAAAAAGTTTTCAAGAGCTATGCTGCTCTTCTTTCGTAATAAAGACAATCCCACACAAAACTTTAGAGAATGCAGATGACAGAGAGGACAAGAAAAAGAACTTCTATAAAGTCTCAGTACAAGTGAAAAAAATGCATTCTGAACACCAAAATCATCTAATATGTTACTAGGCTATGCAATATTAAGCTCTTTCTCTTGAACAATTTTCCGTGTGTTTGCATATGAACTTTAAGTTAACAAACAGGATGTAGATAGTAAAGTTCATAACATTTTCAGTTCAAAGTAATAACAGCATCACTTACCTAAAGATTGGTCTTTGGAGATGTTTTTTCCTGATTGTAACACAATCATCCATTTAAAGTGGGGAAAAAGACTTCTTCCAGCAAGTAACTCCAAAAAGACCAGGGAGTAATCGGAAAACTTGTTCTTAGCTACTGTGCTGCAGAGAGCACAGAGAATGATATTTTGGTGCTGGGGGAAGCCTCCCTCCCTCTTTCTGACAGTGGAGCAGAAAAGGGCCATAGAGGCCACATAAGCCAGGCACGGCCGTGCACTACCAAACCGGGCAGGCTGTGCAAAACTGGAGTCAAGTTGATCAAAGCACAGAATTGTACCGGATTCCTTTCAACTGAGCAAGAAAAGAGGGGAGCTTTGCCAAGTGCTGCCCAGGTAAAAATTTGTTAGATTATTCCAGCCATGAGTGCACTTCTTACACATGCTGGTCAAAGTCTTAAATGCAGAGTCACTCTCTCTCTCTCTCTTTAAAACACACTGTTCCGAGGCTCAACTTTTTTTTCTTCAAAATAAAAGTTGTGCAGCTGTTTCAGCATTCCCATGCGAGTACCTTCAGAAAGTTTGTTCTGGTAAAAGAACTGTATACAAATTAATGACGGATGGATCTGGTCTGTGAGGCTGGCTCTACTTCAAGAGATTGTAATTATTTTACAATCTGGCTTTTATTCACTCTGGCTGATGTGTCGATATAACTATGCAAATTAAAGCACTGCTCATAATTTTTAGCATTCATAACCTAATAACCTAGAGTTGGCTGAAGCAGAATATGGCGTTTGCAGCTGGTAGGACCATAACTACATAAAACAAACCAACGCTGCATGAGTGAGGAAAACAAAAATGACCAAGTTCGGATAGCGACAGTAGCAAACTGTTACTGTTTGCGAGATAAGATTTCAACAGAGATCCAAACTGAAAAGCTTGCTCTGACATCACGCTGACATAAATCAGGAAGAATTCAACCGCAGCGAACACAGGCTGTAAACAAAGCTATAAAGCAGAAGCAGCTGACCGTGGTTCTCGGTGAACTGAAGTCATGAGCGGTTCAGGTGAGATGCCATTCCCCGGGCACGTCAGAAGGCCCGTAACCAAGCTGTGCTGGCACCGGGCTTGACGGGGAACATGGAACCCGGCCAGAGGAGCAGTAAACCAGCAGCAAGCCGTCACCATGCGTGTAGCTGTACACCCTGGCTGCACGGAACCCTGGAACCGTGTGCCCCCTTCCTGCCGAGGAGGGAAAGGACCTGCCGCCCTTGCTTCTTCCCCGGGACCCAGCCCTGGGGCTCCCTTGCGGCTTCGCCCTTGGCAAGCACTCGTGCTAGGTGAAGTTACTGTCCTGTGACAAGTAGGATCCGGGAGGTCGGGCGTCTTTTGCAATTGCATTAGTGGGTGGAGGGAGAGGGCAAGAGCGGTGGGTTTGCACAGTTAAGTGCGTAACACCGACGTTATCAAATTAAGTTCGAGGGACACTGTAAGTCCGCAGAAAAGGCAAGGTAAGTAACACTGAGATGTGTCTTGGGCTGTACATGACCAAGAAAGTTCGTGTTACATTATGCACAAATTATTACGAAATTTGTGACATTTCCATGAAATAATGCTATGTAACAACCGGAGAGATAGCGTTCCAGTAATATGTATCTTCACAAAGGAAAATTTAGCATTTTAGTGGATTTTACTGAAACGGGTAAAATCTCTTCCTAGAGCTAATATATATTGCTTATACAACAGAGTGACAGCGTCAAGTTTGGTTAGCCTGAAAGGACCCAGAAACTGATCCCCACACTACGTGAAACTATTTTCTTGACACAGCCACAGAGTAATTATTTAAAGGAAAAATTATCAGACAGCCATCACCAGCTATTTTGTGTCAATTCACTTTCACCTTGCCCCACTCTTCATTTCTACTCCTTTGAGAAGTAGAGAAATACATCTTCCTCAGGAAAACAATTATCTTTATCAGATCACAGATTAGTTTTTGCCAAGCTCTTGAAGGATCTGAAGACCTTTCTTCAACAATATGCAGTGTTCAGAGTGTTGTCATGTTTTTAAAGACTTTCATGTAGTCATGATCTTATTTATTCTTGCCTGCCAAGATTGACATTTTTCTTCATGTAGTTTTCCTGCTCTGGGTTTCAGCATTTCAAAATAATTTGCTGCTTTCTGAAGTGTATTCACTCACTGCCTATACAGAAAGCTGAAAATCACAAAGAAACCACCCTTTTCTTTCTGTTTCACGTTATGCACATAGGACTGCTACACTTATGTTATTCAGAGGGATTATCTGTAGCTCAGGGTAAAAATCCTGATAACCTCTGAGAGTTTCAAGAAAGAAAAAAAAAAGATCTCCAAACTCTCAGTGAGAGCTATACCAAATATGTTTTTCCACTGAACTCCCCAACCTTTCATCTAGCAGTTTTATCGGTCCTGAAACTAGTATGCATCTTAGACGTAAATTTTTCTGGTCCTAGTCCAATGCACATTGTTGTTCATGGGACTTCCATTCAAGCATGGCACTGTAAAAGGTACTATTTGGGGGAGCTGAAATTCCTGCCATGTAATTACTTTGGCTGCAAGGAATTTTGAGCTGTTAACAAAAAAAGAGACAGGGAAAGAAAATATTAACATAAAATGGTAACAGAACTTCACTTTAATTGCCTTGTTTTGCATCTTCCAAAGAGCCTTTTTGACCATTTTTTCATTCAACACACCAACAACCACTGACTTTTTCCTTATAATATTGAGAAATCATGTCTACGTGTTGAATAAGTATTCACACAAATTCTGCAAGAAAGAGCATTTCAGAAAGATACGATAGATTAACTAGGCTGCCTGAAGCCTGAGTCCCACTAAGATTATTCCTGCATTGTTCAGTGGAATATAAAACTCACAAGCATGTAACTTTTTGCAGATTACAGTATTAGAGCATATTGGAGTAATATTAGTAAATTGTAGGACATACCCAGACCTGATACACAGAATGCACTGAAGAGGTGCATTTTTATTAGATTAAGGAAGATTTTAGCTTGAAAGCATTATTGCAATTCTAAAAAGTCCTCTATAGATAATCTTCTTCATATTTCTTACTTCAGACTAATCCTTTCAGCAGTAATTAGAATGGTAAAGATCTATTTCAATGAAGCCCTAGAGATATCTCATTTAATTTGCCAACACTGGATGAAACTCAAGCAGGAAACTCCTGAATTGTTTGTTTTTCAATTTATTTTCCAATTATTGCTGCTATTGTTTGCCCATCACAACCAATGATCACTGCTCTTTCTATGTGAGGCAAGCTGTTTTTATTTCATCTCCCACGCATATGTTCACGTGAAAGCAGACAAAAGCATGTAATACTTTACCACTCGCAAAACCTGAGTTTCCCTAACCTCAAGATCCATAGCAATAGTTAAGTAATTTGATATCTAGTACTATGTCTCAAGGCAAAAGCCTACATGTTAGAACCCAAAATATTTTATTCTGTTTACTGCCACATATTTCTTATTGATCTGTAGCTCTTTGTCAGAAGTCTAGAAATGTAATTATTTTTCCTACTTTAATTTCAAGCCTATGGGCAAAAAAGATGGTAAATTTAAGAACCAGTAATCTGTATGTGTCAGACAGTTGATTCTTTCTACTTTCTAGCTAAAATATCTACTGGGTGATGAAGATATGTGTAGGCATTGCTGGTCGGGGTTAAGGGCTCATCTACCTTAGTAGGCACATAGACAGGTGGGAGGACCAGCAGAAGGGGAAGACAAGGAAATTACAAATGCATGATCAACCACATATGGGAAAAAATAAATTAGCTTTTTTGAAAGTGCTGGAATATAAGTGAAAAAAATAATTGGAAAACTGTTCTGAAAGAATAGTAATTCTGTCAAAGTAGAGAGATAATTTATCTAAGAAACTTGCTGTCCCAGGGCCAGCACTATTCAATGTTTTCTTCAGTGCTTTGGATGGAGATAGGTGACATACTTAGTCCAGCAGTGACAATATTAAGCTAGTAAACTCTTCTGAATGTCCTTGACAAACTGCAGAAATGTTCAGAAAAAAAGAGGATATAAAAAATACCAAGCTCTGCATACACATGGGAATAATCTGCTGGACAAGGGGCCATCGGCTAGGGAGCACTTCTTCAGAAAATGCATGGGAAGTAGCAGTGAATCATAAACTAAACATACTATCACAGTCTTATGAAAAAACAAGCATCACCCTGGGACATATAAAAGGGAGTATCATCCAGAAGGGCAATCTCCCATTCTCTCTGTATTCCTAAGGCTCACCTGAAGCTTTGTTTCTTGCTTTGGGGCAACAGGATTCAGCAGAGACATACTGGACTAAACCTTGAGAAAACAGAAATCTAGAAAACATCTCATATGAGGAAAGGCAGAAAGTCACAAATAACGTAGCCTAAAGAAAAAAAAAGTAAAAGCAAACATAATTAAAAATCTTCCAGATTATAAATGTAGCCATGTAAATTTATGGAAACAGACTATTTTCCTTATCCTTGTGGTCAAGAAATAATTGGCTGCAAAATAGCTCATAGGGCCATAAGTTGCGGTAATAAAGATTTGATGGTGAAAAGAATACTTTTCACTGGAAAATAATAAGCACATTAATTGCTGAGGGAATCTGTTCATGGAATCACAATGAGTAGGTTTTTAAGGGTAGATTTTTAAAAGGCTATAGAAACACCTTTCGGAAATGATTAGCCTTGCCTTGGAGGAGAAAATAGAGTAAATAATCTTTGAATACACCATCCAACCTCATTGTTTGAGAATTCTTTAGTAACCAGCTGCTATTACCAGCTTCTAACTGAACCTGCTATTTCTGTGTGCATGAAACCATTTACCAAACAATTGTACCGTTTGGGTTTTTGACTCTTTCATCTATTTGCCACTTCATCCAAATTTTGAACTTTGGTCATTAATTCTGGCAGCAACAAAGTGTGACACTTAAAGATTTAATCCTTTAAATGCCATAATCTCTGTTCTGCTTCCATAAGAAAGCAAGGGGTCAGAGGCTTTCCCGTACTGTTCATGAGCAGCAAGAGAACAAGTGGAGAGAAAGTTTCATGCATCCATTTATCTTCTGGATTAATTAAAGTAGGAAAAAACCAAAAGACAATGTACTTCTACATGCTTCTCTTCTTACTGTTTTTTTTTCAAATGTACAGGTTTGAAATATAAAAATTTAAAGCAGGACTTATGACGAATTCTGTGTTACTTTTCAGTACAGTACCTTGCACCAGGTAACTGTTTAGGGAATTTGTAATGTAATTAAATCACTAACTAAAGCATGAAAAGGAAGCTTTTTACAGTAGGAAATCAGTGTATCTTGTGCAACTCCTAACAAGATTTTTATTTACATGCTTATATGATTGGTGGATTAAATCTACTCCATAAAGGCTGCACATAGGCTAAGCATTTAAACTCGATGCATAAGAAACTGGAGGGGATGATGTGAAGTCCATCTATGCCATCATTGTCACTTCAGCAAAGAAGAGGGTCTTCCAACGCTCTCTACAAGATAGAATAGCTGTCACTGCCTTTTCATGATAATGGGAGGGATGTGTCTCTCAGCATCCCTTTTACCAGCTTCCAGTCCACATACAGGCTCTCCAAATCTAACTGTCTATATTGAGACAATAAAATTGCCCAGGTGTCTGATGACTTGTACTGTCCCCAGACACAGGTTAAATGCTATAGGAGATGCTGTGATTGCCTGCCATACAAAGGGTAATCTTTATCACAAGCATGTCATGCTTAATATAGAACACTACCTACTATAACTGTGTTTGTGTAATGGTTTAAGAGCTAAATTATAGTTACCCACATTCTCCGTATAGGTACCCATATTTCTCACCACAGTTCACCCTGTCATGGAT
Source organism: Aquila spilogaster (assembly GCA_024606505.1). Classification (NCBI taxonomy): domain Eukaryota; kingdom Metazoa; phylum Chordata; class Aves; order Accipitriformes; family Accipitridae; genus Aquila; species Aquila spilogaster. Next base: position 4,779 of record JANHGO010003585.1, on the reverse strand, counting down.
CAGGCTGAATGGTTTTTCACCCAACTGCTCTATCAAGTTTGCATTAAGCATACTGCACTCTGCATACATAAATGTGTAGGACAGTCTCAGTTTATTTCTTTGTGTTGACGTCAGCAAAACCCACGCTAAAACTTAACCTAATGACTTTTCCAAGCTTGAAAAACTAGACAGTACTGAAGATAATTGTGACTCATTCAGAATGCAGATAGAAAAGTTGGCAAATGTTACTGGATCTATTGTAGTACATGTGGTAAAGCTCTGTGCAAACAGTTGTGCAGGCCTTCCCTTTTTACCTCTCATAAGTAAGAATATTTATAAAATTGTTTTATTCTCTCTTGCTTTCCCTGTTTACATGCACACACAAACTGAGCAGAGACTTACGTCAATGCCGTCACGCAGGAGACTCATTTCCCTGCTAAGACTTTCTTGCTCAGACTGGAGGACAGCAGCTTGGCTTAAGAAGCTTCCTAGTCCTTTACTTTTGTTTTTACATTTTACTACATCTTAAGAATCCTAGCAAAGCTCAAAGCAAATAACTAGAAATACCAAAAACTACAAATACCAATGTCTTATGGGGACATTAATTTTTCCGATTAATAAAACTCCTCTGAAGAACATGACCAGTATCACAGTTGTATTTTGTGTGAGTCTACCTGATATTATTAGGATTTTATACTCTGCATCTTCAGTGAAGGGGAAGAGGGGGATGAGAAGGAGAGGAAGGGAGGGGAAACAAGAAGGAGAAAGAAATTCCTTTGGGATATATGATGCTAAATTAGCACTGAGATACAGAAGTCAAAACATGGCATTCTTTGGTTTTGAGCCAGTGCAATATTATTATTGGCCATGGTGGATGGAATTTCAGTCTCTGTTGGAAAATACTGTAATTGATGTGCCATGTGTTTTCTAAATGCATACATATAATGGCAACTATATACTGGACAATAGAGCAACTACTGACTAAGCATACTGTCGTTCTTTAAGGAGGAAAAGAATAATAAAATGCCCAGGATTTAGTACAGATGGGCTACAGAATATCAAGCAAAAAATAATGGCTAAACTCTTTAATGATAATAATTAAATTGTATGTCAATATAAATATTTGGTATAATAATTAAAAACAGCAAGAAATAGTTTAGAACTCCAAAATTATCCAGAAAGGAAAACATGAGTAACTGTGGGATATGTTAAGAAAGGCTATCAGACAATGGCAAGATCATGGCCAAAAGAATTTCTCTGCTAAACTCCAGTTCCCCATGGAAAATATATAAGTATTTAATAGGACAGAGACTATGCTAAAAGGAATCAGAAGAGACATGGTAGGCTGTATCCATTTTCTCTATATACAATAGTTCTCACCTGAAAGACTGGAATAAAGAGGCAAGAATCTATCATAACTACCTCTCTACTACATAGGTTTTTCTTCTTAACTCACATTCAAATCCAGTTTTAAATTTATGTGTAGGTGGCAGAGTATGAACTTGAAAGAAAATTTAAACAACCATCAGTCATACATAATAGAGAAACCATTGCAAGACAATGGAAAGAACTGTAGGCCTGTTCTGATGAATGGTATATGAAAAATAAATATTATTTTTTAAAGGTTTTTTTCAGGCAATTTGCTTCAGGTACAATAAGGTGGAGGGGTTTTTTCATTTTAGATTTTGAAAGTATTTTGCACTGCCTTTCATCATGGTCTCCAAGTTCAGCTGTTCCTTAGTTTTCTGGAACTTACTTCATTTTCATTTGTTAAAATACTCTGGTCTATGCACAGTTATTGACATTTTCTGGTTTTCATAATTAGATTTCTGGCATCCAGTTTGAGTGACATGGAAGCTATTTGGAAGTATACACACATGCATTTCCCTATGGGATTAGCAGTATCTGGGAGTTGTTGCAGTGTCTTTTCTATCAACTATTTATTCTTTGGTCACGTTGCCATTATCCATTGGTTAGATACAAAAGAATCTGCAACAGCAAAAACTCTACAGGTGATTATATATCATCTTACAAAACTGTTTCTTTGCAATAGCAACACTAATAATACCAGAGCTTTGCTTTCTGAATGCGAAAATTGCTTTTAAATAACAGTTTCCCCGTAGATGTCTTGAAATCTGACATTCATCATTTTAAAGTCTTACAAATAGTGATAAATGAAATTCTGAGTTCAGCTCTATTCTCAGATATGTAACATGGCCATAGACGAAAAATGTCTTGTGCATGACTCAGAAATCTATTATTGTAACACAATAACATTTTGATCATTCTTATCTTTCTGTTACAAAGATATTCACAAAACGTAATGCATACGGTAATGATCTGAATTTTTTTTTCTTTCTATCTAGATACTTTTATGGCCTTTGCAATACACTGTACTGTTTTTCAAAGATAAGAAGACTCACATAGTTAAATCTTTTCTTCTACATATAAATTACCTACATTATTTTCCTCTTTATACCAGCTCACCATCTCCCCAACACCACACACACTTCTTCCCAAGTCTCTATTTACTGTGATGACGTCCTTCCAAGTGTGCCAAGTTTATGTGAGCTCGTGACAGAAGACTAGTGGGAAGTTTATCTCTTCTAGCAAAACTTTAAGGAGACACAGAAGAAAACTCACCCTGTTTTTTGGCAATAGCATTTCCAGAGAGGAAAAACAACAAGCAAAGGAGAAATGTAGACTTTTTGTATATCAAATATTTCTCTCTTCCGCCAGTAAAGTTAATTCTTAGTATGACTAAACTATGTAAAACAAGGCTCTCCTGCTAATTGTCGTCTAGATATGAGAGAATTCTGAAACATATTTCAAATGCCTCAGCTCATTTGATTTTAAAAGTATGTGTGAAAAATAAACAAAGAATCCTTCAGACTCTTGCTAGAGAAAGTGAGTACAATTATGTAAGTGTGGGAAATACAGTATATTTCCCACTGAAATCACTGGTAACGATCCTGAAGAAGGGTTCACTAGTGTGTTTGTGTTCAAGACCTGTAACTCCTTTGGATAAATTTTGACAGTCAGTTAATCTACAGTGAGCTTGTTAGAAAATCACTTATTCAGTCAACTTTTTTTTTTAAATAAAAATGGTGCAATTATTTTCTATATGAAGTTAGCATACATGTAATGGGCTATGCTCCCAGCCCCAGAGAATGCGCTGTTTTGCTTATCCACTAAAAAGATAAAGCACACATCAAGGCATGGTTAAAGTCCTTACCTCTGATCTGTAGGTGTACCTGGACCGAAGAATGAGTTGATATTTTTCATACTAAAGTCTTAAAACTGAACTAAAAGCAACAAAGAACAGAACTTTTAACAAAATCTGTGTAGTGATATCTTTCATGGAACTATTAAACTTCTTATGTGTCACTACTGAATGATAAATTAAAACACAATATTGAGTAAGAAAAAGGTTTTCCAGTATCTAAAACATCTTGACAACAGCTGGAAAATAATTTTAATAAGATGTAGATTAAAGCTGACTGCTGCATAATATTTTATGTTGTTTGAATTGAAGACTGGGAGTATTTCCCCTCCTCCCAAAAGGTGTCAATTCTGTAGCTCTTATTGGAATTTTATCACTCAGTTCCACTCATCCCCTAATGCAAGGATGAACAGTTTTGCCTCACACTCATTCCATCTCAACTTTTTCTCTGGAACCTGTCAAAAACCACACCAAGTTGTGTTATTTGTTATGATTCTGAACTGCATTGTGTGGGTACTTTCTGACTAGAATCAGAACTGGCAATTTGAACTAAACCACTGAAATAAAATTCAGATGAGAATCATTAATGCAAAAATGCAAGATTCTTCTGTTGAGTCCCAGGAGCTTCATGGTTTCCCTTAGTCAGAACACTGAAATATTGTGCACTTTCATCATCTATTCTTTACAAGTTCTCATGACAAAAGCAAAAGTTCCTATTGCGTTGTGCAATACCATGCTCATTTTGACATCAATTTCTTCTTTGACAAGTATATTTCACACCAGTATTCTTGCTCCTATCTATTAAATGTTTGACACTAGAGATTAATTTCTAATCTCATTTTTATAAGTAACAAAATCAGCTCTCTGCTAATGTTTAATATACATTTTTCCCTTTAATATAAAATATATATTCTCAACAGCTTTTAAATACCACTGTCATGAGCACAGTAAGTCTCTTTTGTTATATAGATTATTGTCAAGCAGTAAAGCATAATGAGACTAATTTGAAATTAATGATATAAATAGCCAAGTAGCAGATTTTTAATTATCTTGTTGCAGAATTTATAATTAAGCAGGGAGATCTGTACATTCATTAAAGTTACTCTGCTACTATCCTGACAAGACAAGCTAGAACTGGAATTAACATGTCCAAGATAACAATATCCAATCTAGTCAAACAATGCGTAACAGATACCACCACGTGTATCATAAACTGATGTTTTTGCTGAAGCCCAGCAGGTGTGCCATGGGGAATGTCAAGCATTTAGTGGCTCTGCTATTATCAGACTTTTATTTTGTCTACTAATCTATGCTTTTGATATTCAGATGAGATCGCTTGGTACAAGAATTCATGCATATAGAAAAAAGAAATATAAGACATACATGGTTGTGTAACTAGTCCCAACCAGCCACCATAGCCGCAGCTGAGCACCCTTAACACCACCAATTCCTAGAATAGAATCATAGAATCATTTAGGTTGGAAAAGATGTCCAGCTGTGAACCTAACACTGCCAAGTCCACCACTAAACCATGTCCCTAAGTGCCACATCTACACGTCTTTTAAATACCTCCAGGG
>JANHGO010003584.1:0-26809 GCA_024606505.1 Aquila spilogaster | reverse complement strand
TGAAGTGATGTCAGGTTTATCGGGCTTCTCTTTAGTCCTTCCTGACAGGACTGGAGGCACTGCTCTATACATGTATGTGTCTCATGCATTCATGAGCCTCTTTGACACTATTGCATCTTTTGTTAAGAGCTGAAAATGCAGATCATTGCTCTACCCTTCCTTCAGCTGCCATATGGCATTGTGGAAAGGGGCCCTCGAAGGAAGTGGAAAAAAGGAAGGGTTGGGGGGAGAAAAAGAAATGAAAGTACCAGCAGATGAAAATGATTTATTTTCACCATTAGGGAGTAGGGGGTGGAAGCCTTTTGGAATATAAAACCTTCTTGCAGTGCAGGCAAACAGGCTGCCTGCTTGACAGCTCTGGTATATGTTAAAAAATAACATGGCTTGAGAATAGAAGCACCATTGTTTTGTGTAACTACTGTAACAAATTTATATGAAATGGAATGCATCATCTAAAGTGAAACAACTGCGACGGTTGCCAGCTTTCTTATTTTCCCTCCTTGTCTGCAAGAGGTAAAACCGTGAAACCCCAAGTGCTACATAGGTGCAACTGTTTGGCATCACTGAGTATTTTTCTGAAATCTCTCAGAATAGCTTTGGTCTAGTCTGCATTTTTGTGGAGCTAAACCTTTCCTAAAGTAAGCAGCAATTAGAGCACTTTATATAATTGCTTTAAAAACAAACCAAAAATGTATTTGAGAGAAAGAAGCTTGCCATGTCAATTCCTTGGTTATTTTTCTGTGGGTTCATACTTTATGAAACACTAAATAAAATGTTCAGAAGAAATGCAATGCAGTATATGCTGTGTATTAGCTTGACTAGATATTCTTACTTACTACAGAAGTTTTATGTTCCCTCCTGATAAAAATAAGCACAACATGATCGGGGTTTAAGCGGCTTCTACTTTCTAACAGTAGCTTGAAAAAAGTTAAAAACACTGAATTTTAATGTAACCACTTTGATGAATTTGCTACCTCATTCCCCCTCTACCATTTAATTGTGAAGTGCTGTTCAATGAAGAGATGGCTTTAAATATTTCCCTTATATGCAAGAAGATTTTTGTTTCTAAGATTTGCTGTGAAGATTCAGTTCAAGGAGGTAGTGGTACCTGATCAACTTTTTGGGTATAAATTTGATCCTTTGGTATCAATGAACTCGAGGATTAGGTGCACAGACACAATAGGTTAGTTCAGTCACATTCAGAATAGTGTTTTGGTTTAACAGTTTTTATTACCTTTTTGGATATAATTTGTACCTGTACTGAGTTTTGTTCTTCTGAATGCTTGGAACACAGATATGAAAATGTTACTGAGCAAAATAATATACCATTCACTCTTTTCCACTTCGTATTTGCAAATGTCCTATCACAGAGCTTCCACAACAGCAAAGTCAATAACACCAGTTAGGCATTGTATTGGCAGCTGTACAAATCTGCTGATGTAAATCCACCTTATTGTATTCCTGCAGAACTTGAATGATTTGCAAGACTAGGATTCAACTGATGTCTTGACAGTTTTTTGCTGGAAGTGTTAGTCTTTCTAATTCTCATTTGCAAAATGCTTTTCATCTCTCCTTTCTGAAATGTCAGACACCAAGCCCTGTTGATGACTGAAAAAACAGGGAAGCACCTGCTTTGAGGTTGTATACTGCTGTTTCTTTTCACTTGTTTGGATGGAATATCTGTCCAAAGCCCACTGCCCTCTTCTAGCCAACATACACGGGTTTTCTGTGGGTAAAAATCCAGTCCAAGCCAGGATGTAGTGAAGAAATGGGCAAGATATTATGTATGACCAAGCCAAATCCTGTGCACGTGGACTAGTAAGTCCACCTGGAACCTGTTCAGGTGCAGGCCTTAAGATTTATATCATGAGTAGGTGAAGAAATCTTTTGGGAAGATCCTGCCATTATAGGTCTTTTGTTTTTAGACATTAAACATCCTCAAGCCCCATTGCTCTCTAGTTCTTAAAACTCCTGGTAGGACTTGCACAGCTCAGCAACTTGGGATGAATCATAAGATATTCTGCCTATCTGAAGACCATATAGGGATTAGAATCAAACATTTTTTGGGGGAGAGGTTAAAACTCACCTGGAGAAAAAATGCCAAAATCAAATAAATTTTAGATTAAGCACAAATGATGAGCAGATAAAATTTTCCATTGGATGTATACAGTTAATGCTTTGGACTAGCAACTTGATCATGACTGTCCGGTTAGAGCATTCTGGACAAGAGGATTAGGAAAGGAGAGGGGGACTTTTGCATAACAGACACTTGCTTGGATTGTTTGCTTTTTGCATTAATTGGTGGATGAAAAGCAACACTTACACTGAAGACCAACGGGAATGTAAAACCTGCTCTCCAAAGAGTGCATGCTCCAGTTAATTATTTCTTTTATGCAAAGTGTGACAGTCTCAGCAGGAGGAATAGAGTGCTTCCTCAAAGCAATTATAGCTGTTCCTTGGAGGTGTGGGTTTGAGTTCTGCTGTGGAGAGGAGAATACTGTACGTGGGGCCCTCAACCTCACTAGATTGCCGTAATATATGAATAACATAAATGTGGATCTGAGTGTAGGAAAAGGAAAAAATTCACCGCTACGGTTTCTGGCTGTGATATTTTAAAGAAAGCAAACAAAAGCATTAAACTTCAACAGAAGTGCCTACGCTATCAGAACAGAAATCAGAAATACTGAAGAACATTCAAAAAACAGTCTTTATTGCCTAACGCAGCAGTTACTTTTGTCTTGGTAGGACTACTGTAGACCTGTTTAACACTGAAAAGTGTGCAAGCTGCAGCCTACACAAGCTAAATATCACACTCTACTTCATGTAGATACCTGACAGAGTTGTGACCTCTGCACTAGGCTTCAGATGCCTGTACATCAGATGCCTCTGGATATTGCAATACCTACAGCCTCTCCAGGAAACCATTTTCAGCTGTGAGATAGGAAGCAAAAACGTATCAATACGTTGCGATAACGTATCAACCCACATGAACTTGCCCTCATCTGCACCTTTTTAACTAGTTTAATCTCACTCTATAATGTGCTTATAATCTTTCAGAAAGGCTATCATAAAATTAAAAAAAAAAAAAACAACAAAAACAACAACAACAAAAAAACACAGCATAAACCAAAGACCACAAAAAAAAAACACCATAGTATTGACTTTACAGCTGATAAACATTTAGTGCCGCCGTCTATAAAAAGAGAGGTACCGTTCTAACTTCTTCCATGTACCTTTTTCTACTGTAAGAGTATAACTATTGTTTTTATGCCCATTTTAGTGAATTGAAATGTGCAAATTCAAAATGACTGAGATGGAGTTGTTCAAATCTTTGGAGTTCAAAAAACCTTCGCAATAAAGCTCTTAGAAAAATTTGTGAAAGTCTATCAAGAACTGTTAATGCTGAGGATGAAGCAAACTTGAGAAGTCCACAAACTTTAGTTTGCTAGGAAGGGGAGCTGTATTCTAGGGGAGCATCCTTTTCTGTTTTAATAAGTATCAGCTAATGGCTACCACCAGAGATAGGACACTAAGTCAAATATGTCCATATTCAGATTTAATTTGAATAACTGGTATTTCTGATGTTTTAGTTACAGACAGATATTAAATATTTGTGGTGTAGCTTTTTATCGTTATTGTTATTTTCTTGAGACTTTAATAACACATGATACTGCTTAATAACCAAAAGTGAGCTGATATATCACCACGTTCAGAATTAGTCTACCACTGAGAAAGACACAGACAACTGTTTAAAGCACAGCAGAGAGCCTGAGGTCAATGTAAAAAGAGTCTTTGGTTTTAGGGCTCCAGTGGCAATACAGAATACAGACACTAAAATACCACAGATATCAAAAATGATGTTTATAAAAGTTTTGTGATGTTGTTTCATAGGTCTACAACAGAAGTAGGTGCCTGTGTGTTTTTATTATGTGCTACCATTTTGGGCATATTCCATTATCACAGTTGTGTATGCATTAGGATGTGTAAGCAATTGTAAAAGTAAAAAGGTATATTTTGAAAAGCATAATGAAAATTGTAGCTGCGTCATCTGTACAAAAGGTCATAGCAAATATCTACATTCACAGAGTTCTTGAAACTACTAAAGAAATACTACTAAAAAAGAAAAGCCTACTAAAAATCATCTTTCTTTCTTGCATGAATATCCATCTCTTTTCAATGTGTATCTTTCAAAATGTTTTGTCACTTAATGTTGTGTACTTGGTCTCATGTCTCTTTATACTGAAACAAAGCCCCTACACCTGTTTTGGGCATACATACATACAGGATAAATATGCTTTTGTAGCAGACAAAAAAAAGGAGCAGAATGGGAGATTCAATCATTATGAATTAATGCTTTATACGGCCTAGAGAAAGAAATTACTTGAAAGAGCATCACTTTTAAAGTTAACTTTGTTTCATGTACACACCAGTGGTGGCATTATTGTGATCCTGCTGTAATGTCTTGTGAGAAATCATGTGGCATAATGCAACAACCATGAAATTAAAATGGACTACTTCTGTAGAGCAGGCCATTATTATGTGGTGTCTTATTTCTCAGAGGGTCCATTATCTCTTCATCACCAGAAAAATCAGGCTCTGCAATGAAATGCCACAGACTGAGCCAGAGACTAGTCATAAGAGTAGAGGAAAGGCCATGGGAGGACAGAATATATCGGTGCCACATCTCACTGCTCTTTATTTAGTGATCAGAATTTTGGAATTGGGCAGTTTTAAAAAATTGTTTCATTTATAAGTGCCAGCTGCTGGAGAAGATAAGGGAAGAGAGTAGTAACCTATTTAAAACTAAAAAGCCCCAACCCTCCATACCTGAAAGTACTTCAGTTTGTTTTTCAGCACAGCCTTTGAATTTTAATGAAACATTTGGGGAAACTTGTAAATGAAAATGGAAATGCTGCTTTCTGAGAAGCCAGCCCAGCACCACATGTGAATTATTTAGATATAACTTGTATTTGTTTCTGCTTTTAAGGAGCAAAGGAAATGCTTTTCTTTTGTTTTTCTCTCTATTGTTTCAGACTTAATTGTTTTTATTTCCTCATCACTGCTTTTAATCCCAAAATATTTCAAAACACAACAACGATGCCTTATAATAATTAAATATAAGTACCTATATTACTAGCAGTAATACATTCTTAGCTGCTCATCTTCAACTAAAAAAGGAGAAAAGCAACAATCTCTTGATAAACTCTGCCTTATTGTATTGCAGAAATGTGGAAAAGACCTAATTACAAGGAAGAGTCGGTTCTAAAATCTTTTCCTCAGAAATATTGCCAAATAGCCCCCAAACCTTCAAAAGATCTGTCAGAACCATGGTACTGAAATGTACTCTCAGGTGCTCACTTTAAAGTGTTTCATGAAAGCAGTGTCATTGATTTTGCTTGTGTATATATTTGTATGTGCATGTCAGAGGTGAAATTTCAAATTACATGATTGTGAACCTTAAATCTGGGGCTGGAGTTGCTTTCATTTCTCTAAAAGATGTTGTCAGTTAATGCTACATCTGATTGATTCCAAATCTGTTTGTCCTATTCATCCTGCTTTCCTGTGGCTCGAGTCATACGTGCAGTTGAGTCTTTTGGTATAATAATATTCCCCAGGTATTATTTCTGGTAGATCATTTCTTGATAAAGAAATTAACTTGTGAGGCATTTGGCAGTGCATTAATTGTAGAATGTGTAATTTGCACATGGAAAGGTAAGTGAAGAACAGGTAGTTTGTAAAGTAAAATCTTTAATATTCTTTCTTCTAGATTTTACTCCATTTCCACTGTTTTCTTATGTAAATTGGGAAGGAAAAATGCAGTTATTATTCGCACTAGGTAAGCTCCAGCAGTTAATTCTGTTCACTAGCTGCCAATGAGACTAAATTGCACACTTGTGTATGAACAATTTTGTGTGCTTATATGCGTATATATATACATTCATGCAAACACCATATATGGGTGGATTTTCCTCAGATGAGGAAGTACCTTAGCATACTACAACCAAGTATTTAGATTCCAAAAAGCATTTAGAATTTGAATTGTTTTGTAAAAAAACAGTGAGATTAAAGGAATCAGAGGCCTAAATGTGTTTTATTCTTGCTACACTTGTTAGAAAACATGTTTGGGACAAAGGTTTCATATCTGTCTATTTAAGTTCCACCTGTGAAGTTTGTAAGGAGCTTCTGTCTGCACAAAAACATAACAAGATTTTTGTAAAGAAATGTTGTCCTCACACAGTGCTTCCATTACAATTTATGATGAAGTCTAGATTTGGACATGTTTGCCTAGCAGCTGAATAAGAGTCTTAAATTCTGTTTGTCAATGCATATAATGTCTTTTTTCTCTCATTTAGTGATACATGCATCTGGATATTTTCAGACATTATTATTTTTCTATTTGTGTGCTGTAAGAGTGACAATGGAAGTGCCTTTTTTTTTCTTTGTTACTATTATTTTGATGTTAGACTTACATTCCCTTAATAATACTGAAGAACTTCCAGAGCTGCCATGTCTCTTTGAGCCGTGGTTCAAGGAAGAGTGGAGGAACATGAGTACAGGTAGACTTCTCTGGGCACTGCCCAGGGATTTATTCAGTTGCCCACACCTAGCAGTCTAGCAAAATCTGAGATCAAAGGGGCACCTGTCACCTGTACATCCTGTATCCTCTCTGCCAGGTCCATGTGGTGCCGTATCTTAGATACCTTGAAATACCTGAGACGGTGCTGGACTCCAGCGATTAGGAAAATGAATTAGGCTCTCAGTGTAAATCAGAAAGCTGTTTTCAGTGATGTAACTTCTCATCTTATCAAGTGAGGTCTGGGAAATATTACTTTTATTACAATAGTAGTCAAAATACCCTCAAATAGTCTGGTATTCCACATCCCAGGGTGCTCTGAAGAGACAGATGGAGCTGGAGAAATGCCCTAGGTTAGATTCCTATAAGCCCTGGGTGGTATCCTGCCATTTTAGTACCTATGCATTTACAGTAAACATTTTGTTTTTGTTCATTTGTTTGCTTGTTTTTATAAAGTCATTTACCATGTAACTCTTTTCTCTAAGCATCTTTTGCTTTCCTGCTAATAGTCAAATTATATCCAGAAAAACTGCAGACATATGTCCATTGTTTTGAGCTCATATAATATGAAAGAGATTAAAATGGACCCTGAGGTGAGTTTAGTAAATAGTTTTTACCTAGTTCTCACCTAGAGAACAAAATCTTGACACTTTACACTTTGGTAAAAATAAAAATAAAGATGTCCTGGCATGATTATTTCTTTCATATACAGAAAATTGGATTCTCTCATTTTACCAAATAAAATGTCTTGTATCTTCTGCATACCCACAGCTTTCTGCTTCATGTTTCATTTCTATTTTCGTATCTCTGGGAATGGAATCTACTCTTCAGTATTCAGGCAATATGCCTCCTGCTGCTGCTGCTGCTGCTGCTGTTGACTTAGGCCTGAGTTACCATGCCTTTTTCAGTGATGCTGAACCACAGTGAATGTGTTTTGCAGTTTGGATATTCCAGCACAGTTTTCAGGTTCACATAGGACCATTTAAATGTGTTTATGCCAGAATACACCAGGATAACTCCTATCAATTCAAGGCAGTTCATATAAATTCATACGAAGTAGATCAGAACAGCGTTCGTTTTTTTTTGTCTAAGAAAGCCAAGTTGGGAGACTTTTCCTATATCTGACAAGGATGCTCTACTTTTATGACATCTCCTAACTGATTATTAATGTTATAATTTTTATACCATTTCCCTCTCTTTTTCTTTGTAGGTCAGAGATACTTTTGTTTATCCTCAGTACCCTCTGATAATATGTGCAGTATAAATGTCTGTTTGATTCTTAACGGAGTCGGAAGTTACAGTGCCACGAAGAACTAAATCCTACCTGCAGAAGATCACAACAAATTCAACATTTTCAGTGAATCAGTTTTGCTTTGGTAATGTCAAGAAAGAGAAACGATTGCTCTGTTTTAGATATACTCAAGGAAGATTATAGCTTTCGAATTGCTGTCTCCAGCTGTCTCCCATTTATAGTCTATTTTGTTCTCTATTATCTGCATGTTCTGAATGTTTTGCTCCCTTTCTTTCAATTTTAAACATGGTGCAGACAGCTTACAGCACAGTGTTGGATGGTAGGGCTTTAACCTGACAAACTTGTTCTTCTTATATCCTCTCCAACCATTTTATTGGATTTCGTGGATTTCAACTTTGCAAATATTTGTGATGATCATAGAGATCAGGAAGAGAAATATTCCAGACAAATGAGACTGGTAATTTTTTATTTTTTATTTTTGGAGTATGATTTGTTCTTGGTCTGGTCTCCATGTATTTCATAAAAAAAAAGGCAGGAATTCTGGGTATTGTGAAGCTTACAAGGATAACGTGATATATAGTATTGTGAAACTCGGTACTACTTAAGTTACCAAACAATGGATCTGATGAACAGCAACTACTGAGGAAAGATCACTGGGTGAGAGACGGCAGAAAATGAAAACTGTACATTTGGTACACTAATTGAATTCACACTGTGGTTAGTACATAAGGACAGTTCAGTATGGCACTGTAAATAGGTCGGGTATGATCATAAGGTTTGAATCCAAATCTCTCTCTGTATCTTGGTCCAGTTTTTACTAAATGCTTCCTTTCATGAGACATGGATGAAATACAATGCTTAATGCGAAATACTACATATCTCAGTCCCTTGTAACAGTTACAGATTACTAAAATTAAAGGATGCTGTGTCATAAAACTCATTTAGAACAAGAGTTTGGTATGACATGGAACAAAAGCAGTTGTGCAGTAGGACTGGAAAATTCCCACTAGGTAGGGGAATGATTAAAAACTGACTTAAAAACTGGAAACATTTTTGCAATGAATTGTCTTGTACCTCAGGATTGAGAAGGACCCATAGGAGGGAAAAAAGAGAAATGTTGAGGAGCATGGTTCTGCATGAAAGATCCTATATGGCAACAAATGGCTTCAGACAACCAAGAGTGCATGAGGTACACAGATAAATTCATACTCCTCATCTTTTTCTTATTCTTGTATTGTTAGGGAAAACAATCATCTGCCTTTTTGGGGGGTCTCTTTTAAACTGAGACTATTTTTAAGTTCAAAACATTATTATTACTATTATTATTATTTAATGAAAATCAGTGCACTGCAAGAAGAAACACACAAAACCATTCAAACTCCAAAACAAAAATATCAAAATATCAAAATTAAAAAGGCTTCCAAGACAGGCTAGTAAGAATGGGTAACTTAGGTTTGAAATTCCTAGTCATTAAAATGTTCATGAAGCACTTTGGAAAGTGCATGGATTGAAGTTAAGCCTACTTTTCTAAGTGCAGACACACGACACACCACAGAATTTCAGAACTGTACACCATTCTGGCAGTATAAATATAAAGATGATTCATTTTTACCAAGGAGAAAGGGAAACAGAAGTATTTCAGCTGTTGTCTCAGTAACTGTAAGCAATTGGCAACTAAAAAGAGAGGATCTATTTAACAGTTACAGTGTTGGACAGTAAAATAACTGATCGTGGTTGTAGTCAGCTTGCATTAGTCTGCACAATGTCTTTTACTCATCACTTATGCTGCCACATCAAGATATGTATTGTCATATATCGACTAACAGGAGGCTTATGTAAAATTACACTGTATTGGAAAATCAAAAGATTTTGAAGACCATCTCTTAATATGAAAAAGCAGCTAAAAGTCTCTGTTTCTTTACAGATGTGTTGAATGTTAGAAAGAAAATAATGTTTGAATCATCAAAGCAGAGAAAAATCTAAATAAGCAAAATGAAAAAGCGGGAGGGGTTAAAGTTACTTTTTAACATGCCTTTATGTTTCATACACAAATATCATGGGAATACTGTGATTCCCTACTGTACAAAAAAAAAAAAGAAGAAAAAAAGAAAGGTTAAAAACAAATGAGAGTATCTGTGATATAAAAAGTTTAAATCTCTTAGTTTTAAGTGGGCAGCGGTTAATTTCATTCAGAAAAATACATTTAAGTTTGGGAAAGATACAGAAGTCATTCTTCTACATATACTGTGTTTGTACATAAATTTTGTCTTGAAGCAGCTGTCATTTCATTATTCAGATGAGCATCTTTGGGACAGGAGCTACATGAGCATATTCCCTAAACTGTTTAACTTTTTGTGAGAGACAGTACAGTGTTATTTTCTTCCCCTGTGTAAGTGTGTCTTTTAGGGACCATGACTCCACTCAGAGACCATGAATATCTGCTGACAGAAAATAGGGCCAGCTGGTGCCACTGCCTGGTACTTTTAACATTTTCTTTAGGGTACTGGTTGGGAGGGGAGGGGGAGTGGAGGGGAGCTATACACAGAAGACAAGAAACAGAAGTTGTGACTGGAAAAAGACTCAGAATTGGCTACAGCGGCACTCCACCAGCTGCCATTACAATGTGTATTGTGTACATTTCCACGGTGTAGAATCTAATTCAGTTTTACAGTCAGAAAAGAATAGGAGGCAATCGCCAAAGCATCCATCACCAACCAGCATGATAAATAAGTTGTTATTTGTATCATGTATTTAACCTAGTCAAGACATTTGGACTGGAAAAGAAAAAGCAGACTGAAAGGACAGGGTAAAAAAAGAAAAAGAGAAAAAAACCCTCCTGTGAAATAAGACAGAAAGACAAAGAAATATCTTCCCTGTTTCTTTGGGCCAGGAGCACTGACAAAAGTAATATATGATTGTTGTTTATGAGTTTAATTTGAAACTGAAAACTGCAGTAGTGTGAAATAGAGGAAAAATGCCACCAGTTTTGTGAGGGTTTGCTGACAGGTTTCCAGGAAGATTCTCGATGTTTGTGATAGTGAAATATTTGTTTACTGGCTGTACTTTGAAAATCATCTTGCATTTAAGCAAAAATACAGGGGGACATAAAAGGCTATTATTCAAAAGTAACTTCTGTGCTTACAGACAACATTTAATGATATCTAGCCCTTGACAGATTCAGAGGGGTTTCTGGGTAAGTTTTTCCTAATCAATTATAAAGCTAGGTCCTGAAGGATAATAGGTGCTTAGAATTTTTTCTTTTTGTTTTCTGTTTTATCTTCATCTGCAGACATTTTAACAAAGATTTACTAATTCGTTCTACTAGGGCTGCTCCAAAAGTAATACCTCCTATTTTGTTATGTTGGCCAGTGACATCAGAGGCGGATGTTGGTGGTATGGCAGTAAAGGATGAACCTTCCCACCAATATTCCATTCCATTTTGTTGCCATGTGATAGGTGACAGCAGAGGGGCAGTCTGACAAAATGGTGTCTGACATGGAAGTGCTAAAGCTGCTAAACTGAATTCCTCCACTGCACCTACTAACATCCATCAATGCTTGCTGAACATCTATGGAGCCCAAACAGTGGACGTGAGCACAGTGGGGTGGTGTGTTTCAGCAGTGACAGTGACAGTGGGTCATCTCTATTGGCGCAGATTTTTACAAGCATGACATGCAGGCTCTCATTCATTGTTAATGATTACTAATGGTGGCGGCTCTGTTGAAAAGTTTGTAGCTGAGAATGTGCTCTAACATACAGTGTTATTGTGCTTTTTTAATCTGTTGTTGTTTCCATGGAAATAAATAGGAGGCATTACTTTTGGAGCAACCTTCTCTGAGCTGTGAGGCCCTTGCTTTGCTCTCTGCTGTAATCAGGGCTGTGGACGGGCCCTGTGGGACTGTGCCCTGCTCACATAGACCTGGTTGTTGCCTCCTTCCCTAAGAGGGGCTGCCGTGTTCCTGCTGTGCTCTAACAGGTAACTTTGATACCTGTGTTGTGATACCCACAACCAAATACGCAAGTCATTTTTTTCCAGAGGAGACATGAGGATCGTAAATCTTTTCAGGACTTTGCCTTGCTACCACCTGTTTGAGCTATGTATTTGCAAATCCTGGTAATTCTGGCCCACTAGCCAAGCCCAAAGGGGAGATCCCCAGGCTTTTTGAATGGTTGAAGGGAAGCTTTTTGATTTAAAATTGTTTCTCCAACATGAAATGTTTAATGTTGGTTTCAGGAAAAAAAAAAAGTCAGATTTAAAAGTGAATTAAAATATCAAAAGCTGAAAGGACTGCTCTGAAAAGAAACCAAAACTATTTACGCTGTCAGAAATGGAAATATTTTTGAATGGATGAAGTTCTCTGATCTGAACATAATTCAGGAATGATTTTGCTTCTTCTGAAGCTCAGATCTTCAAGAAATTTGCTGTTTACTCTTGTTTTTAGCTGCCTTGTTGTTGTACTAGGTGTGGTTAGAATGCATTCTTTCCACTTTTAAGAGAAACCATAAAATACTGAGTTAATATTCTGTTATCATCAGTCTGCAACCAAGCAAGTGTATCAGGTTTTTTCCTACCTGTTTTTTTTTTTGTTTGTTTGATTGTTTTTTATTATTTTTTATTTTTATAAGCTATCTTTGCAAGATAGATAATACTGACAGCGACTGTGGCTTTCAGGTTTTCAGTGGAGGTTGTGTACCATAATTCACATTCCAGTTAAAATTTTTCAGGCGTGATATCTTGGGGTTTTGTTGTTAGGAATCTGTCTCCACTGCAGAATTTGAGCCCCTTCTTATAAAGGACTTTTGTAAGTCTAAAATGATTACTTAATAATGATGGAGGGGAAGGGGAGGAGGACTTGAGCAGGGAAGCTGCAAATCCACCTCTCAGTCACATACCATCTCCCTCTGTTTCAGAGGCTGAAAGCCCCAGCTTTCCATTTCATACGCTACTTGTTTCAAGATCACACCCCGGAAGAAGCTCATCCCTTCTCATTGCCCCCTTTCTCATGCTCATTCCAGTACCTTCCCACGCAAATTTCCCCATCTCAGACTTCCTTCTTGCTCAGCCCACTTGCCAGGTCTTAAAACTCCTCTCACTCTTGAACACTTCCTTCCCATATTTTTGTCCCATACTTCCTTCTGCTCTAATCACATCCTTTCTCAGCTTACAGTTTCCACACCTGCTACAATTATTTGCTTGCTACAGTTGTTTCCTCTGGTTCTCACTGGCTTTAGCCTTCCACAAGCACTGCTTTTGGGCACATACATTCATTACTTTTCTCGCATGGTGTTTGTAACCTGACAAATTCTCTTTTTTCCTTGGCTTTCAGAATGGAGAAACTACTGGCTCTCAGAAAGCATGCTCATCTTCTCCTCTTCTGGGTTTTCAGAAATCCAAACACGTTTAATACTTCTGCAGAACTCAGGACAGAACTCTGAGAGCAGTAACGCAGAAAACATTAATTAGAAAGGGGGTGTATGAAGGTTTTAAAGCTTGTGAGACTTTTATTTCTCTATTATAATTATTTGCAGAAGTGTTGGGTTTCATTTTTTTAGCAATAACTTGGAAACAGGATAAAATTTCAAGTTCTTAATGCTAAAATATTTTTAATTAAAAGGACGTTCTGTAGATAGCTTGGAAGTGTTGCAGCTCTCTAATGTGTCTGATGGGATGGATTTAAAAAAAACACAAAAACATTAAGGTTTATGGAAATCTGAAACTTCTAATGGAAATATTCTGAAGTATTTCTCAATCTAGTTGTTCCAGCTGACAATTATTAGTGCCGTGCAAGACAGGATGGGGTTATGTGCTACTTTTCATATTACAGGACTGCAATTCGTGCTAAGCAAAATTGTATGAATATGACATACGGAGAATAAGACTAACACTGGAGGAATATCTGATTTCCCTGAACTTTCTGCTAAGGCATGGATAAATTTGGAATGACTTGGGAAACTTTGCTTATACAAAATTACATTATATATTTTTCTGCATTTCTTCCCTTTCAGGAATGCTACACGTAATATAATTCCCCCCTGCCCTGCACACACAGAAATGCATATAGTCCGCGTTAAATGTGCATATACAGCACAAAACCAACGTAATTACTGTATGGGTATAAGGGAGACACCTACTGGCTGCATAGCTGGATATATCTTGAAGTCAAGTATGTAATCCGTCTCATAGCTTATTTCCAATTGCTATAGAGAAAAGAGAATAATGTAGCACAAATTAGACTGTAAGTTACACTTTTCTACTGAAATAAATTACTGAGTTTACTAGTAGGTTGGGTAATGAGAAAAAGTGTGCTTTTTTTTGTTTGGAAGTGATATCATTTTTGGCATTTGATATAATAAAATCACAAAACTGGATTAAATATACCATAGAGGAAGAGGTAGTTAAATGGAAATTAGGTATGCAGACAGTGAAGACAAATGTTCATATCTATGTTTTAAAAGAGTTGAACACATTTAAAATCACAGAATCATAGGGGTAGGAAGGAACCTCTGGAGGTCATCGAGTCCAAATCCCTGCTAAAGCAAGTTGCCTAGAGCAGGTAGTACAGGAAAGCATCCAGGAGGGTTTTGAATATCTCCCGAGGAGACTCCACAGCCAATCTGCGCAGCCTTTTCCAGCGCTCTGTCACCCTCTCAGTAAAGAAGTTCATCATGTTTGTACAGAACTTTCTGAGTTCCAGTTTGTGCCCATTGTCCCTTGTTTTGTTGCCAGGCACTTAAGGGAGCCTGGCCGCATCCACTTGACTCCCACCCTTTCATTATTTAGAAGATCCCCTCTCAATATTCTCCAGGCTCAACAGTCCCAGGTCCCTCAGCCCTTCCTTGCAAGGGAGATTCTCCAGGCCCCTAATCATCTCTGTGGTCCTCCACTGGACTTTCTCTGTAAGTTCCTTGTCTTTCTTGGACAGAGGAACCCAGAACTGGACACTGTACTCCAGATGTGGCTTCAACCAGGGTGAAGCAGAGGGGAAGAATTATCTCCCTCCATCTGCTGGCCACTCTATTTTTAATGCACCCCAGGATACCATTGGCCGTCTTTGTCACAAGGGCACGCTGTTGACACTGTTTTCCATCAGGACACTCAGATCCTTCTCTGCTGATCTCCCTTCTAGCAGGTCATTCCCTAACATGCACTGATGCATGCAGTTTTCCCTCCCCAGGTGTACAGCTCTGCATTTGCCCTTGTTGAATCTCATATGGTTCCTTTCTGCTGAACTCTTCAGCCTGTCCAAGTCTTATTGAATGGCAGCCCAGCCTTCTGTTACGTCAGCCATTCCTCCCAACTTCAAATAATCAGCGAACTTGCTGAAGGTGCATTCTATCTCTTCATTCAGGTCATTGATGAAGGTGTTGAACAAGACTGGACCCAGTGCTGATCCCTGGAGTGCACCACTAGTTACAGGCCTCCAGCTGGACTCTGCATCACTGATCAAAACCCTCTGAACTCTGCCAATCAGCCAGTTCTCAATCTACATCACTGTCCACTAACCTATTCCACTCTTCTTAGGCTTATCCCCAAGGATGTTATGGGAAATAGAGTCAGAAGCCTTGCTGAGATCAAGGTACACAATGTCCACTGCTCTCCCCACATTTACTCAGCTGGTCGTGACATCATAGAAGGCTACCAGATTGGTCAAGCATGATTCCTCCTTGGTGGTGAATCCAAGTTGACTACTTTTGACAGTCTTCTCTTCCACTTGCTTAGAGATGTGATCCAGAATAAACTGCTCCATCACCTTCCCAAGGACGAAGGTGAGGCTGACTATCTTGCAGTTTTCTTGCCCTTTCTTCTTGCCCTTTTTGAAGGCTGATGTGACACTGGCTATCCTCCAGTCTTCAGGCACCCCTCGCATTCTACATGACCTTTCAAAGATGGTAGAGAGTGGCTTGGAAATTGCTTCTTCCAGCTCCTGTGGGCACGTCCCATTGGGGTCCATGGATTTGTTTGTGTTGAATTTGCC
This sequence comes from Aquila spilogaster, assembly GCA_024606505.1. NCBI lineage: Eukaryota > Metazoa > Chordata > Aves > Accipitriformes > Accipitridae > Aquila > Aquila spilogaster. The sequence goes on along the minus strand of JANHGO010003584.1, from coordinate 11,007 downwards.
TAGATGATGTCTGAACAGCCCAAGGGGAAGTCTTCCTTTCCCCAAACTCTCTATCTGATCTCCAGGATCTGGGAGTTCTGAGAGGCAGTTGTAACAGTAAAGTCTGAAACAAAGAAGGTGTTCAGTAACCCCACCTTCTCAGTGTCCTCCATTACCAAGATGCCTACCTTATTCAGCACTGGACTCATGTTTTCCCTAGTCTTCCTTTTTGCTATTAACATACTTAAAAACTCTTTCATGTTGTCCTTGACCTTAATCACCAGATTTAATTCCAGGAGGGCATTAGCGTTCCTTGTGGTATCCCTGCATGCCTTGACTGTGTTCTTACACTCCTACCAGTATGGCCAGATCCCTTTTTTCCATTCAGTAGATTTCTTCTTCCATTTGAGGATGCAGGGAACATAAGACTGTTGTCAAGAACTGCAGCAAAATAAAAAACTTTAGCTGAAACTTGTTAGGAAATTGGTAAATTGATTAAGAATTGCAAAGAATGTGATAGCAGATTTATCATTCTCTGATAAACTGTTATCAAAAATTTAAATAATCTTACAGTTTGAAATCTCTTCAGATTCAGATTTTAAAGAGAAAAATAAAAGAATATCTCAAGTAACTAACGCATTCCAATTCAGATACTGGAAGATTGAAAAATATGCTAAATATAAATAATACTGAAGGGCTGTATATAAACTTCTGATAAACTCAATACAAAAATTCAGAATTGGGGAAAACAAACCTGCAAGGTTTGTGCTTTATTTTCCAATTCCATATGTTTCCATTTCCTCCAGTTTGTTATATATTATTTGAGGAAACACCTGTTTATGCACTATAGTACTTTAACGTTAATAAGTATAATGTACAGAGCTACGTGATAATAAGTATATTCAATATCTATCTTACCATTCTCTTAAGAATTCGAAACTTTTCTGTAGAGAAGTCACTAGTGTATTAGAAATACTAGACTCTGATAGGGTTGTGATCCAATAATATCCAATTCATTCAATGATTTTTTTTCTCTCTGATTTAGGAAGCAATCTTATTTAGGTTTAATAAGGTTTTACTGATATCTTATTTCATTGAGGGGCATTACTGATGGGCAGTGTGTTTGAGTTTTATTCTACGTATCAGGATGTTCAGATAAGGAGGTAGGTTGCGAGCCAAACAGAAGTGTGTAATTCATCTACACACTAGTCTTACAGTATCTTTATTTCCCTATGTTGAAGGGTAGTTATGCCACATAACAATTACCTATATTGGATGTTTGGAGGACAGTCAATTTAGAATCTTAATAAAGTAGTTTTAGTTCTTCAGACTTGTATAGTGTATTGGACTCCTTCCCAGCACTGCACCCCCTGACTTTCTTGCTGTTTGTTGTAAAAGCCCCTGTTGATGTTCAAACAATGTACAGGTAACTGAATACACATATTGTGCCTAAGTTTTTGCAGATGGGTACTCTTTGGTCCTTAGGAGTATAGCGTACTTTGGACTTGATTAATTGACAGATATTATACAATGTGATTCAACATAAATGGAAGCAACCTGCTTTTTATTGCCTTCTAATGCTGTAAGTTCGAAGAACAATACCTCATCAACCAGTAGGCACTGACTGATATGCAGTTATCTTTTCTCTGCATACTTGTTCAATCCCAAGTCACAAAGAATACTGTTTTCTGCTCCACCTTAGAGTGCACTAACACATTAATACATCTCTCTGTCCTCAGACACCATCTCTAATCTTTTCTCTACCTGAAGAAAGTATCAGTCTGAATGATGATTGGATTCCCCAAAGCAGATTAATTAACACTAAATACTAGTAGTCAGTGCTGGTGCTTATACAATACACCAACCACTACACAGAAATTTCTCTGAATTAAGTTAATAAAGTATTTGATAACATCTTCTTAAAAGATCTAAAAAGCCTTTTGGAAAATTTAACCTATCACTGAGAAACAAAGAAAATTAAGAAAGGTGTTTGAAAATGAATTTTCATTAACCTTTCTTAGTGTAATTTTCTAAGATGTATTGACAATTATGGTATGTCAGTCACATTGATTGGCACATCAATATATTTAGCTGAGGTGATTTCATAGCAACAGTGTACCATACCATAATAACTCTTCCAAATTTGTCTCCGGAGCTTGAGCTGTACCAAACTGAGGCTTAAGGTAAACTGGCAACTCTAAACTCTCAGGAAAATACTGATTGCATAATGAACTGAGTGCTAGAACAGTAACTGAGCATGGAGAGGCACAGTGCTGGCAGAAAAAAAAAAGGCAGATGTACTGAGGTGTATAAGTCTTTCCCAGTGTGGAATTACTAACCAGAAGAGCCGAATTGGAGTACTTAACATTTCTTTCTCTCCTTCAGCACCTCCAGTATAGCTCATATCTACTTGGTCTCAAAGTTAGTGACAATGGAAAGACATTCAGTGGTCTGTAGTCTGGAGGCAAGAACAGGAGAGTTCTTTTCTGCCCAATGGATTGGCTGGCTGACAGTCAGCTCATGTGCTGGTTTTACATCCTTTTTATGTACAAAGACATCCTAAAGACCTAGGTATCTCTCGTGTGTGCCCCACTCCCAAACTTCTATTCACTGAACTGCCCTCCAGTCACTACCTAGAAGTGGAAATTCCTTAGTTGTGTAATTCCTTGAATTAGGAGTTATCAGGTGACTGAAGATCTAGTAGCTCCTTCCTGGTAGACCTGAATGGTTTGCGGTCTAGACTACTTACTGTTCACAAACATAACTTCATTCATCTATCAAAGATATTCTGATTGCAGCTAACACTTACGGAGGCAGAAATCAGCCAAATTCTCACAACCAGAGTAGATGAGAAAAGTTAATTCTTAAGGTCCTCTGAGGTATATCTGAGTTAGCTGCCTGGGTTGTTAAAATTCATTAAAATTAAATAGTAGATACAAAATCAGACCTTTAATAATACACAGAAGATGAACAGAATTTGAGATTGTTTGTTCTTTAGACTTAAAAATCTACTGTAGTAATTCAGAAGCAGTTTTCATGCTTTCTTTGTGGTGGAAGGTAGGGAACTAAAACCCATAGACTAATCTGGCAAGGTGAAAGCAAACTTTAGTCTGAAACCATAAACAAAATAGGACGAGGCTAATGAACTCTTCAGCATTTGATAAAGTACAAAATGAGAGAGAAAATGTTTCAGTATATGTCCCTGAGTAATACAGAGGTTCAACAAAGAATGAGTAATTGAAATTGAAAATGGGTATTAAAATCTATTAGTGCCTTCTAAGAGAACAATTGAGCTGTTTTGGAGACATTTTATCCTTATATAAAGTAAGCCCTTTATTGTTTATAAATTGCACAGTGTATCCCCTCTTTCCAAGTCTTTCTAGATTATAACCCAAATTCTGTGAGGGCAAAATTCTTAAGTAAGGTCAAAACATACATACAGATAAAAAGATCAAACAATCTTAAAGTTTTGCATCTAGAAAGGCAGTTGGATAAATGAAAACACTTCTTAAAAATGCAAATTTTGATGGATCTCAGAAGGTTGGTGAAATAAAATCAATAAGATTCTGATCATCAGGTGTGAAAAGTGAAAGTGTAGATATATGTGGAAGAATAGTGGTAATATTTGTATTTCAAATTGAAGGAGAGAAGCAAAGCAGAGGACTATATTTACTACGTCATTAAAGTGCTTCAAAATCACTTCAGATTGGAATCTAATGCACAGGGTGGAGCTGAGTGGGTGACACTGCTGTGGGCTTTCTGTCTAACTCTAAGAGGAAGACAGTACTGAAAATTGGGGAAAATTAGGGGAAAATATAACTATATTCTTACTATGTAAGAGGTGACTTCAGCTATCTAAGTAGATTCCAACTACAGATGGAAGCTACATCAAAATGAGGGTGCTTATAAATAGGAAATTAAAAAGATCATTCAAAGCTGTTAATTCATTCAGACATCACAGACAGTTTAAGGGTATGCAGCAGGTGAATTACTGGGGAAATGTATTTAAATGAAAAGGAAGTAATAATGTTGTCATTGGCAAAGAATGATATAGTCGCCAAAAGTAAAAACAGTGCCTAGGAAAAAATCATGGGAAAACATGCTAATCAAGGACTGTTAAAAAGTAATCTGGATATATTAAAATAAAGGAAGATCAAAATCCTTATTTCCCAGCAGCATTGGTAGAAACGCTTCATGATAAATGTGCTGCAGATTGCGAAATGTGAATGGTGTTCACACAGTTCTGCGGTTGAGAATACATCCTGAAGAAAGTTCATTAACCTTTGTTGATAGTACAAAGTCCTTGTTCATTAGAGGGGTGTTTGCATAATAGCGTGTGTAGTTAAAGGGCGTTTAGGTCAAATATGCCTTCTTTACACAGGATGTGTCAGGAAAGAAGATCCAGCTGAATCACTGTGTGCTCACTTAGCATCCGGGGGTAAGTTGACTATTTACTTATTTATTTATTCACTCATTCCCCTCACCATCAACTCCATGCACACTCACTTATTAAAAAATGTGTAGAAAAACCAGCACAACTGAGTACTATGTAAATTAAACTGGAGCAGAAGTGTTGGAATAGACCAGAGAGGTGTTCTATTTACCTTTTTAAGTACATTCATCAGAATAAATTTTAAGTAAATGAAGTTTCATTTATGAAACTACTTTGCTGATTTATCAAAAACACTAACTTTACATTGCATGGATCTAATGCATTGTGCTATAAACCTTTCAGTGATAAAATGTTTCTCTTAGTAAATATTTGCTTTAATGTGTATTGTAAATTATCACTAGTAATTGGCCCTTCATTCTTAAACACATTTTGACCTATAAATAAAGCTAAGAAAATGTTAAGCTAAGTGACAGATGACATCTCCTTTCAGCTAGCCAAGAACTTATGTGGTGGTTAATTAATTAATGCACACTCCTTGACATGCTAATAAGTGCCAATGTTTTATTAAAAAAGTGTACGTTAATGAAGCCCAGGGGAGGAATGACAGCTGGAGGTCCAAGTAAAGGTGACAATGACATGAAAATACATCTCAGTTCCCCAAGTGGTGGTAGGACCATTAGAAGTAATTTTTCTTCACAGAGCAACTCTGTCCTCACAAATTATATATATTCACTAGAAAGGCCATTTTTCAAACTTGAAAATAGGATTAGTATTCCCTTGCCATGAGATACTAAGAATACAATACAAAGTTCTCATTGCAAAGCTGTGTCAAGTCCTCTGATTTTACTTGTTCTTCAATTTAAGCGATCTTATTTTTAAAGAATGGTAACATTGGGGTCGAACATTTTCCCCTCTCCCAGCCTTGAAGTAAAGGAATTTGGTTATGAATGATTTGAGTTGGGTAAGGGATGGAATAAGGAAGAAGAGAGGAAATTTCTTCATGTGTTAAAGGAATACAGAGTTTATCAATAAAAGGTTTGTCCTTTTATGTTAGGAGATGTGATAATTTTGGCAAAATTACTCTAGGGAATATATAAAACAGTTTCAAGATAAAGCTTGTCTTATTAAATTTTCTTCAACATTTTAAAGGTAGGAGTTTCTGAAATATGCAATGTATGCATAATATCAGCTAAGGTTCTGCTGATTACAGACATTTGGAAAGACTTTAAAAGGCACGCTGGTCTGCACCAGATCCTATTGACTTTTCATACAATTTAATGTGCAGTAACTTTCTGAAAGAAGCAAGGATTTCTAAGATGAACAGAGATATTTCATAAATCTGTTCACATCTGGGAATTTAGCTGCATTTCAGAGCAGTTAAAAAGCTCTGTCTGCAGTTCCAGGACTCTTCATATATATCTTATCAGTGCTGCATGGCTCTTAATCTGAGACTTGGAAATTCTTTTTTTTTTTTCTAAGAAAACACCACTATTTTTTCTTTTTTTTTTCTCAGAAAACCTTAGTCTATTTGCCCATTAATAAAATATGCTGCATATTATTCTGTTGTATATGGGAACCTAATTCTCTTCTTGTATAAAGTTTTTGTTGTTTATACATGTAACCTGTTACATAAGCAGGAAAAATCCTGTTTGGGGCCAAGTAGTTCAAACAGCATGAGTTGAACTTCAACAATCTTCCATTTTTCATTGTCCTCCAGTATGCAAGTATGAGCTGTTCCAGTGTTAAGATAATTAAGTAGGAATGTGGATTGATGTATTTCAATTAATTTCAAATAATCTTCATAAAAAAGGAATTTATGAAAATTAAGTAACAGATCCTAGATTTTAGATTTGTTTTTTTCCCAATGGATATTCAAAAAAAACTTAAACAGAAGTCTCATTTCCTTCCATTAGTACTAGGCATAAATACAGAATCAGTTCTTCCTTGTGGATTTCCCATACAATGCAACAGTACTTTTAAAATGTTTTTCAGTTATGGTCTTCATTGTACTGCCAGAACTGATGCTGACAGTTGGATAGCTCCGTGCTGGTATCACAAAATGTATACAACTAAGTAACAGGCTATAAAAATGAGTTATAATTCATCTTGCAAAAATATCAAGCACGTGTGAAGACTCCTATATCATGTGCTGTAGCAACTTTACTTATTTATTTTATATGTTATACCATAGAAGAACAAGAACAATTATAATAGCAATAGATTTGTGAGCATTTACAAGGAGTATTTGTGAGGAAAAAGTTAGGATATAGCACCCATTCATTATAAGTAGGTGTAAGCAGGTTTTCCCAAAGATGGAAAACAGGATATTTGATGAATAGAAATTCATAATGAAGCAGATTTGAAAGATTAGCTAGCTGAATAAGAAGATAAGTGTTATGTAAGTATGAAAATGTTTTTTTTTTTCATTTTTCTAATACTTCTGACTGCTGAATATATTTTACACTGGAATTTCCTCTGCATATAAGCTTGAGTTTACTCTGCATTCAGTTTTCCAGTAGTACTGATTTAATAGTGCAGAACTTACTATAATGCCATTTCTACCCTGACATCCAATTATGATCACAGAATACCTGCCTTTGAAGGGAGTTCTAGCCTGCTAGGCACATTTGAAGAGTTAACTATACAAATGTAGAAAATGAAACAATTAGTGTGAATAGGAACAGGAAATGAGAAAGTTTTGTTGCTATAGAAACATTTTCTCTTCTTGATGCTCCTTTTTTCCTTCTTTTGTAAGTCGCAATAGGCATTCTTTTTGTTCTGAAATGAAGTTCTCAAGGAACAGCTAACTATACCTCTCTGCATTTGTACTTATTTGTGCAGAAAGTTTCAGTTTATAGAAATGATAGAGTGAAAATTTTAACCAGTTTTCTTCTAAGCAAAGAAGTTTATTGAACTTTAAATAACCTTATATCTTTATGCCACATAGGAAAATAAGTTATTTTTCCTATGATGTGCTACAGCCAAGTGTTAGGTTACTTTATTATTGACACCAGTAGGTTCAGGATCTAAAATCCTGAATCACTTTGCAAGCGCTTTGTGCAACCCTGCTCAGATATCAGAACAGAAATATAAATGTCATTTATGTTCCTGACTGATACAGTTTTTAGAAACAACATAATCAGTTAACCCCAAGATAATCATGTTTAGAGCATAACAGAACCAAAGACATCTCTATTGTTTTCTACCCTGAATAAGTGTGTCAACATGCCACTGTAGTAAGTCTGAAGTGCATATTACCTCTTCTAGTACACGTTGCTAGGGTACATAATTACTTTCTATGCAGAAACGGCACATTTTGTAACTTCTGTGTGAAATTAAGGATATGTTAAAAACATTAATAGCATTTTTTTCTTAAAAAAGGAAAGATCAGCTTTTTTATTCAACAGATATAATAAAAAGAACTCTGTTCTCATTGCTTACAAAGTGGTATCCTACTATATCCTAGACCATCCTGTCACTTAACAAGGTCCTTACCAGAAAGTAACAGTATGTCTCTCTTATTGCAGAAGTCTGTCTTGACTTCTCAGTTCTTAATTCATTCCCTGTGTCCTTTATTCAGATGCTGGTTGCCAAAGGGCACTACAGCATTAATTAAAGAAATCTCGCCCACAAGATTTTAATGTGGCTATTTGTCATAACTTTTGAGAGCAGTGCAGAATGATTGTTTTCAGAACACTCCTTTTTTTTTTCCTGCTAGAAAATACCAGTTTGAAATAGACAATTCCCAGGAGGACTTGAATGTCAGCGAAGGTTTGCTTATGGAACAAAGACCAAGATAACTCATGGGATGGCCCTCCTCTTCCACAGAGAACTGTTCTATTAAGTGTGTGTGATTGTCTGTGTGATTCTCTCGGGAGCGCCACCGCTGCGCTGCTCACTGGGAAAATGTGATTTAGAGTTTAAAGGCTTTCTCAGATTTGAAAGAACGCTGTTTTCTTAGAGCTTCAGAGTCACAGTTGCGTCTCATTTTCCACTTTAAGCTATACAACCAACTGGTAGCATGATTTCTGTGGTTTGGGGAAAATGCAACAGGCAAGAGATAGCTAGCTAACAGATAGCAAGTGAACAAAATTAATGCCCACAGTTCTCCTGATTCCTTTTACTTTCAATCTTCTTAATTTTAAAACATATTTTATATTCTGCTGTGAAATCAATGCAGTTTGCAAATGTACAGAACAATGACAAGGATCTCTCTTAGCTGTTTGGAAAGACGTTTGCTTTGGTTTTGCCACTTGATATGGATTGGCAGAGGACAACAACGTGCTAGTTTCCTGCCAGAACATTACCTGTTGATACAGGGCTGAGAAAGTTTGCTGCTAGCCTATTTTTATTTCAAAAAATGTATACAAAATGGTGTTTACTTTGAACACAGCTGTGTGTGTAAATGGGTGTATTCATGGGTTTATAAATTTAAGAGGACTGGGAAATAATATAAACACATCTGCAATTCTATTTCCAGAAACTCTGAGAGCAATATATAGCGTCTGGCCCTAAATGCCAACTAAATTGCTTCTTTGACCTTTGCTCTCCTACTAACTGACAACCTTGTTCTCAGCTGCCATCAATGCAGTAATCTGGCAACATATAATCCTTTTCATTTGCAAATAAAAATTGATTAAATAATTTCTTTTAAGACAAATTCCAAATAACATATCGTCACAAGATACCAGTAAAGACCAAAATTCAGCAGAGTTTGTAAAGGTCCCACCTTTCTACAAGTTTGACATTAATAAATGAAAATAGCAGATAATTTTAAAAGTACCGATTGCCTAGAGACATTAATTAATCTCTAATTAAATAGCAGTTCTTATATTCTTCAGAGGAGAATAATTTTACATGTGATATTCTCCACAGGACAGTCCACCTGATCATAAAGCACTTTGGTTTTAATGCAAAAGGACTGTTCAGCCATAGTCATTGAAACTTGTCTTAAAGTGAAACTGAGACAGGGATTTCAGGAGGTTTCTGAGCTCAGTTCCTGCTCAAATTTAATGATGTTGCTCAGATCCTTCTCCATTCAGCTTTTAAAAATCTCTGAGGATAAGTATTCTGGGCAAACTGTTCCAGTATTAAACTTTTTGGATGTATTCCTTTGTATTCTTGTGCCTTTTGTCTCCCCTCTTTCCTTTGTACCCCAGCCTTGACCAAGCTGTGCATCACCTGGTCCTTTCAGCTTAGTGTAACTGGCCAACGTGGTGAGAATGCATCCCCTTCATCCTCTTCTAGTGTCCAGCATGAGGATGAAGAGGTTAAATGGGCTCTAACAAAGGCCCCTTAAAAACAAACAACAAGAGGTAGTGCATCTAATAATAATTTGTTAATATTTGGTATAAATTTATCTCTCTAGGTTGCTGAACACAATAGGAGAAGCCAGGCCATCCGTAGCAAATCATTTAAAGCTGTTATGGGAGGCTCCACTTTATTAATTCCATAAATCCTTCACATTAAATCTTACCCTTTAGTTACCGAAAAAATAGAGTAGATGCAGTAAATCCAGCATGTTTTACTTAAAGTGCCTTAATAACATTTTACTGCATCTCTCAGGGTGTGAGGCTGCCATGTGAGGAGTGAGCTGGGAGCTGAGGCATCCCCAGAACCAGGAGGAAGTTGGGCTGTCCCACAGCACCCATGCAGGATGGGCAGAGAAGGAGGCTGGCAACAGGGTCCACAGAAGCTCCTGCCATGGTGAGGGTTTGGACCAGAGCTGAGAATCCTACAAGGAGCTCTAGGCATGGGTGAAGGTCCTGATGCAGCTGGGCATGCTATGGCCCACTGGTGTCCTCAGGACCCTGAGCTTTCTTTCTGTATGTTACTGCTAAGTGAATACAGAAGAAGCAGACAAGTATTGTCATTATACTAAAGAAGGCAGAATAGTAAATAACACCTTTCCTCTTATGGTGTCCAGCTTGCATTTCTGATGGTAATCATTCATGTGACATCATCTAAGCTACATAGATTTTTTTCTGAACTGAAACACATTTGTGTTAATTTGTACTCTAACCAGGTATTTGTCAACCAGGTAGACAGTGACCTGATCAAGCTTTTAGTGTAGTGTGAAAAAGTCACACGGTGAAATCATTATTATGCTAAACATGCTACAGTTATAGGATGTCTTTCTACCTACTGCCTATACAGAGAAGTAAATATAAATCTTTGTAATAACAAAATGGAGACATATATAAGGAATATGCCAGGCCTACAGAGGAGATACTACAGTCTGTTCTAGTATTAATCTGCAAGTATGTAATTAGTATTGACTACACTATTATGAAAAATTTATCTACATGTTTGTTTTTTTTTTTAAAGGTAAAGAAAAGAACCCAAACATTTTCATTTCACTTGCTGAATTTTCAGATAAGTCCATGATCACTGGAAGGTTTCTTATTATGACTTGAACATTATCTTCCATAAATTTGTGAGACAGGTAACAGTTTTTTGGGGGGGGGAAATTAAGAAATGCCTTGAAAGTAAAAATACACAAGGAAAATTTCTAGAGAGTACACGTTGAAATATAGAGAATACCTTAGTGTGTAAAAATCCATTACTAACAGCGAACAAATAAGCAAGCTAAAGCGTGAAACCGTAAGTATAGGGACAACTGGGTGCAATGAAGA
>JANHGO010003583.1:0-26810 GCA_024606505.1 Aquila spilogaster | reverse complement strand
CTATGTCCTGGGGTTTCTCCTATTGATATTCATTAAAAATACATGATTTATCACTAATCTCTGTAAGGTATATCCTACTCCTCCAAATGAATTTTGTAAATGTCAGGGGGAAGAAAACAGAATAGTTTATTGTTATAAGAATTTAAGCGTGGTGTGATCACATTTACATTTGTATACTGTGTAATTTAGTGATAGATAATAATTTTAATGTGCCTTTAAAATTTTTGTCCTTATTTAAAAAGTTAACAAAAATGGAAAACCCTCAGGAGTAGCCACTTTATATTTTAGTGCTGTATAGGCATATGAATTAACTTTAGAATTAATTATTTTGTAGATCATTATACAGTTTGGTCTTATAGATTGTCTGTAAAAGTTCACTGTTGAATTTCATGTAATCCTTTTGGTACAATTTTCGACTTTTTATTTGAAACACTTTAGTGTTGTAACGCCCCTCTTCTTCCCCCTTCACTCTTTTGATTTCTTTTAAGTATTTTCTTGTTTTAAATTGGGAGCAAACATTAATGAGAAGACCACACACAAACATTCCCCTCTGTGCTGTCACCACTACTCCTTTTTTTAGTGATAATTTCTTCATTTATGTAATGCTTTAGTCCAGTAACACCCTACAAATGGGGTAGATTGATTATGTCACCTAACTCCTAAACATGCAGCTGATTAATGGTGCTGAGTGAGGCTCTACCACATTTCAGACTGGGAAGAAACACATTTCTGATTACAATGGTAATTTGGAAACAGTACAATCTAATTACTCAAGCTGGAATTTGCCTGACTTATCCTGACTCTTAAGCACCCTGTAAATTTCCATTGTTTTGGTATTGTTGTCACTTATGAATCTTTGATAGTGCTTGGAACCTCAGTTGAATATCCCCAGTGATACCTTTGCTGTTCTGAGAATTTCTTGGTATTCTGTTGGGTCACTTCTGTTGCAGGAGAGAACCACCTACTGAACTTAGTTGTGGCTGCCTGCAGTGCTAATCCAGGGCCAGAGTTCACTGGGGTCAGTTTAAAAAAAGAAAAAAGTTATAAGATTTCTGGGGGATGCGGATCAAGTTCTCAGTGTCCTGAAAATCTTCTGTCAAAGCTCAGAGTTCACCCAGTGCTGCTTAGCTTATGGGCTTTGCTATGCGGACACAGATTAGTAGGAAACTATTTACTTGATTGTTGGATATTAATCATATTACCACAGAACTGCCACTTCATTGAGACTGACTTGAATATAAAATGTAATAGTTTTGTTGTAATTGCTGAGGTGGTGGTGTAATTACTGAGATGTTTGTATAACAACACTTGCACTAGGAACTTCAGATGTGGTTTTAAAACACTGTCCCACTTGCATTTGTCAGATGTGCCAAAAGCTATTGTCAATTACACTGAGGTGAATGTGAACAGATTGCTGTCACTGGCTCCACTGTTGATTTACACTGGCATGTCTGAAAGAAGAGCTTATTTCTATACTTTTTAGAAATTGAAAACATTCTTCAAGGCAAATAATTACTCTGCTGGACACTTGAATACAGGTAGCTTTGGTTTTGTTGGGCTGTAGCTAAATGTAACTGTGATGCCAGACCAGTTGAAGCCTCTCTAAGTTGGTGCTGTTGAACTTCCACCCTGCCTCCCTTATGCTGGCACAGGAGCTTGCCTCATGCTAATACAAGTAGGTTCAAGAACATAAACCTGCAGAAAAGCTTTCATGTTGGCAGCTGAACTCTTTAAGATGTCTAACTGTGGGATTTGACAAATGCCAGTTCTAGGTGCAAGGAAGAGGACAGGGATGTACAACATGGTGAGGAGAAGGGTAGGCCAAGAGCAGTGCTAGCTGAGGGGGGCTGGAAAGGTCACAGAGCTGTAGTCTGAGTTAAAGAACAGTAGTGTTTTTGCTCATGATCTTATTTCCAACCATGTGTGGGGTTTTTTTTGGTTTTGTTTTTTTCATACTGAAGCACTGGTTTTTGAACAGTGAGGTTCCTGAAAATCAGAGCTGTTCCAAACTTTCTAGCCCTGCTGGTGTTGTGAAGGAAGGCTTGAAAATGTCCTGAACACAAGGAAGCTCCATTGACTAAGACTTTACACAAGTTCAAAAGGTACAGTTCAGGTAGAAAAGATATCTTCTTTTCTCAACTGGCTGCTAATGTAATGCTTTTTAAACGAACCCCCTGATATTTTTGAAATGCGAGTTGTGATTTTTCTTTTTTATATGTCCTGGGTTGGCTAAAGTGGACTAGAGGAAGCAACCACAGAGGCAGCTGAATGGCACAAAAGATTTGTATCACTGTAGGCCCTGCTGCTGCAGGGTGCAGCATGTGTGTGAGCAGCTCTGGCTGCACGCAACCCCAGTGGAGCTTTAGTGTAGGTCTGGCAATCAGCCCACAAGCCTTAATCCTGCAAATATACATCACACGCTTCATTTTATACTCGTGAGAAGCCCAGCCTAAATGAAATCCTATTAAATTGTGGGTCTAGAGCTAATTAAACATCTGCCTTTCAGTGATTTTTTTTTTTATTAGTGAGATTACATATAGTGTATAGGTAAGTACACATCTGTAGGATTGGTTCTAATTGATTATTTCTTTTTAAAGACAATAGATGAAACATTTGTGTTCTATTTTCCTATAACAGATCAGCATAATAAAGTGCTGATGAAAGACACCATCTAATTTACCTAGTTTTACTTCTGTATCAAAACTTTTCAAAGCAAAGTGCAAGGAACAATAGGGCAGCTGGCTATTATGCATAGGCTCTTCAGCTCCAAGCCTTTAAGGTGAGATGTGAACAAGACTATGCCTTAATTATTGGCAACAACTAGTTTGCTTTTCAAAGTAATAAATGGGGGTCCTTACAAAGTCTCTTCTTAAGTAGCTAAATGCATAATCCACCTGGGATATTGTTTTAAAATTCATTTCATCTTCAGTAATTTGATCAGAGAAAGAGTTGTATTGGTCATTTCTCTTGTGTAAGAACTGTGTCGCACCTAGGGGCAAGGAACATTTATTTTCATGATTAATACCTGTGAGTTTCATGGCCTAATGAGAAAGCCCTAGATGTATTTGAAATGAAATTGCCATTTTTTTTTTCCCTCACCCTTCATTCAACTCAGGTAAACACTTTGACTACTATCCTTCTCCATTTGGGTGCAAAGATCCTGTATTACCCACTGACACACTGGCAATAGTATTTATCTGTGTATGTAGTTGCAATATTAAGGTATGTGAGTTCTGAAAAAAGTAATTTTAGGTGGACACCTGTATGCATTTGTGTAACTTATTACAATTCTCAAAGATGAATAGCCCCAGAATTGTGAGAATGAAAGTTAATGAAATATTTTGCCCTACTTTCCCTGGTACCCATCTAACCTGACCAAGAAATCTAATGCTAGGTTTTGCATTGCTATAGTAAGTCTGTCAGTCTTTTCACTGCAACCTCCTATTTGTTGAAGTTTGGTCTGAAATGTGTATGTACCTAAAAACAAATGGAGAAAAAAACACCTTGGAAATGGTGCAGGTAGTCATATTTCTCATGTAACACCTTGGCTTGAAAGTATTTTGAGTGGATTTTAAATGTCTTAGTCTTCCCCCTGCCCCAGTGTGAAAAGGCAGCATTAGTGTACTTCATAATCTTTCACTGCAGTGTCTTCTTGCCTTTCTCTCATGTTGACTCTTACCTCGCATACTATAGCTTGTCTGCATTAAATTGAAGATCCTTGGGATGAAGGGCATGCTTAATTCCTAAAACCCCTTATACCCTTATGGCTTTGCAGGAGCAGGAGAGGGGATGTAAAATAAATATAAAATTCATGCTTTATTTGCTGGTATGTTTTATTTTAATATTTATGCAAAGTCATTCACTGAAAGTGCAACTTGTTGGGTAAGACACAAAAAAGTGAATGGAGTGCATTGGGGTGGGGAAGGAAGACAGGGACCCCTCATTAGGATAACTAGGAAAAGGCTGAAGGATGGTTTCACCTGTTGTTAGAGCTACCAGTATCATTAAATATTTATCTTATGGTGCCCAGAAGCCCAAGTGGCTAGCCAGAACTCCACTGTGTTAGGCAATTAAAGAATACAGAACAATACGATGTCTGATGCCTTGATGAACTGGCAGCCTAAGCAGTGCTGCTATGTAATGTAGCATGTAGTTGGGTTTTGATTTTGTTGTTGTTGTTGTTGTTTGACTTTGTATCGATATGGTTTCATATAATGCATTTGTGTTTCTCAGCCTCCGCAGTGGTGAATGTCATCTTCAAAAATAAGAAGTGATTGTGCTTGTTCAGAAGGAATGCCCTGAGGAAGGCTTTAAAGAGATAGCACTGGCCCACCTCATTCAACTCACCTAGGTGTGTTAGAGTAATAATCTGCTTGTGACACAGTAAAGTCCAGCTGCTTAGCTGTTTCTGTGCACATCAGAACATGTAGAGCACAGCTCTGCAGAGAGCAAGAGCCAGTTCAAAAACTAAGGGTCAGAATACTGGTGAGCAGCCTTGGATGGGACTATATGGCATGGTTCAGTGCATTGTAGAAAGAGTTGAGCTAACTTTGAGTAATTAATGTAGCCATCAGAAGACAATCTGTGTTAGTTCCTCAGTTGATAGGCACTTGGTGAGGAGCAGGCTGTGACAATGCAGCTGTGTTTTCACCTCAGATAGTGTCATCTTGCTTGGCAGTATACATCTTTTGTCTGGACTGAAGTTAGTTGGGTCCTGTTCGTGGCAAGTGCCATTAACTTTAAGATGCTGAGCCTCATTAAACAAAGGAAGTGTTATATTAAAACATAACTGAGCTAAATCACACCAGTGCAAGCTACATTACGAGATATAGCATATCTATTGTGGATGTTTATCAGCAGAGCTGTCTTGGCATAGCTATGCCACTACAAAAACAATACTGGTGGAGACAGTGTCTCTTGTTGTCATCTGAGATGCTGCTGTTACAATTCTTTTGAAGGCTTAATTTTTCCCTGTGCAGAAGAGGGTGCACTTTAAAGACTGTGGTTGTTTATACTTACTGTGTCCTAAAAGAAGGATAGAGCAGCAGAGAGAAGCAGAAGCTTTATTTTACCAGAGAAGAGGAAGTAGTAATCTTGGGAGGGTCTCTGAGGACTTTTGCCATGAGGTCAAGACCTGAGACTGGAAGGTTAGGGTAGGGTGGAGTTCCCCTCTTGTCTCAGCCTATGAAACCTGCTTCTTGTGACCTATCACGTAAGCATGGTCTGCTAGTCGCTTCTTTCCCCCCAAAGCTTCTGCAAATAGAATAAAACGTTTCATTCATGGTGGTGCAAGAAGTATAAGTATTTAACAAACTTACTTATACTTTAGTTAACAACTCGTGTGGTAGATTTACCATCCACCCCCCCATAATAAAGACTGGTGTTTCCACTAATTACATTATGGTTATTTTCCAGCAGGATAAACTAGCTCCTTCTGAGCTCCAGGCTGTCACAGCTAGTCTGTTACCTATGCCTGAATTCAATACTTTAAAGCTTACTTTAATATTTCTTTTGCAAGTACTACCTGTCTGAAGGCTCCTAGACATAACCATAGACACATACAATTTCAGTAGAGTGCCTGCCTTCTGGGCAAGTATGAATCACTTCCTTTCTGTTGTACTTATCTGAGATAAAAACTAAACATGCTTACAGAAGTTTCTTATCATATTTCCATAAGAGTTGTAATAAGACATGTGTGTGCGCACATCTGAATGCACAACCATATAAAGTGACCTCAACTTTTATTGGTAAATCGGGTATTTCCCTATGGGTTTGATATTGTCCTGACTTCATTCTCCAGAGGATTTTGAAAGAGCTTCCAGATATTCATGAGCTTGTTAGCTCATGGTTTGGTTTTTTTTTTTTTTTTTTTGTTCCACTAATTCAGCTGGAGCAAGTATTTTATTACTTTCCACATTCATGTGCGCATCTGATATGTATGGTGTGTAGGAACATATTTGCCATTTCAGTGAGAAAGACGCAACCATAGCCATGCTATGTGAGTGAGACATTATCTGTTCAAAGCACTACTTAAGAGTGCATGATTTGGCAAAGGAATAGTTTTATTGTAAGTGGAGTCTGATTTTAGTTCTGGTTGCTATCTTGTCAGACTAGGTAGGTTTTGGCTGTTGCACATTTTTGTCATCCCCCCACAATCCATTGTTCTTTCTACCACTAGTCTTTGGGAGAGCAGTACTGGGGCTGATTGCATCTAGAGGAGAAATTTGCACCAGGTTGCTCTCAATGCCTTCCCAGATGTTCCTCAGTTTAGAATGACTTGCCTATCATTGCAGTTCATAACTTACCAATTTGGTTTGACCTTTTGATGCATGTGGGGTATAGTGATGCTGTGGTGGAGCTGAATTCTCTTCTTGGTAACTGAAAATTTATTTTCTGAAGCTACATGGTTTGGAACACCATATGTACAGAAACATTTTTTTTTCTTATGGTGACTATTGTGGCACTGGAAGACTACCTGTCTAGTTCTCAGAAGTCAGAGTAGGCATTTACAATAATGATGACATTTAAATACTATGGGGTCAGTAGTTCCATTCCTGTTTTACTTCATGGTCTCTTAGGAGTCTTGTCTATGTTGACAGCTACTTTTTGTTGCTTTGCTTGCACTTCCTCACGTGTATCATCTTTACTCATCATGACGTTGATATCATTTGACATGCTTGGCCAGCACACAGCATCTGCTACTTTCCACACTCAGGCCTCTACTCCAGAACAGTAGAAAGAAAAGGATTCCTCCTTTTTAATGACCTGTGCCTCATGATTTGACTGCCTTATATATGACTACATGCCTGCTGAATTCACACAGTATTTACACTGTTCCTGGGAAGCATGTTCTGAGCCACTGTCTTTGAGTAGAAAGATGGATACAAACACTTGTAAAACATTTGGTGCTGTAGGGTTTGATCTCATATTCTTTCCATCCCAGCCTTGAGAGTAGCATACAAAGCATCATCAACCTATTACTGTCTCACTTCTATTTTCTGTATTTGTTTGAAGATCTTGTTTAGGTACTGTATCTTCATGCTGCCACACTGCTGTCAGAAGCAAAGTATGGTCCTTTTACTAATTTATTTTATTGCTTGTATTTTAAAACTATAGCATATTAATTTTTGTATTACATGGTGAAAGTATTTTGGGTGCCTATTTCCACTTAATTGAATGTAATGGGGATGGAAAAAGAAGTGCTTTTTTATCAAACTGGAGTTGAGTTGTACTGACCTGTCATGACTGTGCACATGAGCCCTGGCTTGAGCCCAGGTTGTAAGCTTCTAGAAGTGTAGTTTTGTGACTTCAGGCTCCTTCCACTCCTGGACTATAAGTAGCCAAACTTTCACATTCAAGCATTGCTGCAGCAGTTGCCCATTCAATTTGGATGGATGCGTTTTCTGACATCAGTACTGTCCAGCTCTTGGGAATGAGAGCCTACATTCTGCTGCACTGAACACCTCCTTTTCATGTGGCAGCATCCTGAGGTTGGTGTCCTTGTTCACCAGCTCCTTAGGAAGGCTGTGCTGAATTAACAGTGTCTGTGTTGCCGTTTTGTCTACTGTTCAGACAAACCCATAGTTTGTCTGCATCTGAAAGGCTCAAAAGAAATGGTGTCAACAAACACTAATAACCTCTGTCCCCAGCTGCATTTTTTTAGCTGTGCTGTCTTCTGAGTTGCTTTTCAGGTTCAGCTTGTACCTCCTGCAATAAAAGCAAGGATGGGCTGTGTGTAGTTTTGCAGCTGTTTCTGGTTTCAGCTTGTTTAACTTTACCATGTTGGTGCTTTCTAGCAAACACGTGAAGATACAGCTGTGCTCTGCTACCTCTTCTGCCATGCTGTCTCCTGTGCCCATACACCAGAATATCATCAATTTCGATTCTGAATCTTGCAAGTCCTGTTGATCGCTTTTGCTGATTACATTAATATTCCTTTGTGGCAGGTTGGGTCCCAAAAAGCATTCTTTGCCATCTGCATCTGCCTGCTGGTGTTCATCACACAGCGAGGTAACTGTTATTCTTCCACAATAACTTGTGCCTGTATCTGTCTTTGGCAATGAGTACTGACACTACATTTGCTCCTGCCAAGTCAGGTAGTGTTTCTTGATGAACGCTTCTCAAAGGCTTTGCAAATTTTCTGTGTCTATGCAAAAGTGCAATTTACCTAGCTTTTCAATAGCCTCATGCTGCTTATCCAGCTTGTGGGTTCTGTGACTTTAGCAATGATGTCTTGTCTTCAGCATTCATTTTATTGCTCCCATTATTTTTCTCTAATGTGATGGGTACTTGGTGAAGCAGGTGCTGTATTGGCTAGATTGTTCTAGTTGTTTTCACATGTAATGTGCCTGGAAGACATCCAAGTATTTCAGAAACATCTTGGTAATTTTGGAGAGATGTCAGTCCTTTCTGAACTTGGGGCTTTTTTGAGAGGGTACGTGTGTATGGCTGGTGACGTCTTCAAAGATGCTTATACTCCACTTATACTTGCAAAAACATGGCTGATCTGCTCCCTAAACATTTTAGGGACCCAAACTTTGACCTATACAGGCCCTTACCTCTGGTGGTCAACGTGTTCACCTGAGGTAGAGGGGACTGAAGTTTCTGTGTCTGCTCAAATTGAGCAGATCAGGAATCTGAATTTCCTAGGGGAGTACTCGGACCAGTGGGTAGCTGATTACTCCAGGGACTTTCACTTACCTCTTGTTTCCTTGCATGAGGAAATTGGTCTGCTGAATTGGTCTGATGCTAGAAGTAAACTCTTGCTTTGATGCTATTGATTGCAGGGGACCATCTTTGTGTAGAGATAGACAAGATACTGAAATGCCACCAATGCCTATACATTTCATGCCTGCCCAGTGTAGGAGGCTGGTTCTGGAGCCTTCCCTAAACTGTTTAGGTGTGCCTCTGTGCTTGTGGAACAGCTTGCATCCAGGCAGCTGCATGTCTTTGGGCGTTGCAATGCTGAACATCACAAAATCAGAAGGCTTCGAAGAATCTATAAGAGGATAGACTTTTCCCAAGATGAGTGCTGCTGCATTTGTGACTTCACTTGTTTAGGTAGAACAGTGGCTTCTGTGCTATGAGTTTTTTAACCAGGTGTTCTTTCCCCTTAGTCTAATTGCAGATTGAATGGTATGGTCATTGTACTGCTGTGTCACTTCAATTTTGCTTTTGTAGATGCAGTGTTGCTTTCTTCTTTTGCATAATGCTGAGGAAGTTCTTGTAGCCTAGTACTTTCACTGATGACCTACGAGCAATTTGGTGTTGCTTTCTTTTTGTGCACAGCTGCTTTGTCCTTGACTGCTATATTGTTTCAGGCTTTACAAATCACTTAACCTTGCTATTTTGCATCACACTAATACCACATATGTCCAAAAGTTAAAAACAATTGTTTTAAGAGTATTAGGAAAGTTGCAAGGCCTCCAAAAGTATGAAAAGCCAGAGGCAAAACTGCTTGGAGAACTTTAATTCAGCCTTCTTGTTCATAAGAAGAATGATGTGAGTTTTAATGAAATGGTTACATGTTTTGGATCCTCGCCATTGTACCCACCTGATTCCTTCCTGAAGGTAGGTAAAAATACATACAATGATAATTTTGTAAAAATATAAACACTTTAATTTTTCTGTACTGTTACTACAGGTTGCCTAACATAAGAGAGTAATTCTGTGGTAAATTCAGGATATTAGCCTGTTTTCAGGGCAGCATTAATTGGCCTTAATCATGTGAAAGGATGTAAGAACCTAAAGCTTTGAAACCATGCTTTGCTTCCACAGCTCATGAATAAAAGAGAAATCTGATGGTAGGGGTAGAATAACATGTGGTCGTGTAATTAAAGACTGTTTCAGAATGCCCCAAAAGGCTGGACTCAAGGAATTACTGGTAATCTTCATCTTAAGTTTTTTTAACCTTTTAAAGCTTAAAGTTGGCGAACAAAAAGGTTCAACTCATGTAGGTTTTGGTGAATGATTTCCCATGTTTTGAAGACAACAGAAGACATACTCTTTAGGTCTGCTGTATGGATATTCACCATTTGCATTAATGGAAAAATTGAGAGCTGCAGCAAATTGTCTGACAGCCTCTGCTTGCAAGAGTATTTTAGATATTTTCTGACAGTACAGGTGAGGCTTAAAGGTATTGAAGTCCATTCCAAAATCCAGATGGGAAGTATATGGGTACTCCAGTCCCCACCCAAAGAAAGGATGCTGACAAGAGGTGCAGGATACAGTGATTGTTCCTTTTGTGAGAAGGGTGATTGGTGTGTGTTGGCAGCCTCTTCCAGAACTGGGAAGACTTTGGTTCAAGTGTGTGCCTACCAGGTTTCTGGTGAGAGTATCATTTGCCAGTGGGAACACTGAGAAGAGCAGCTCTTTGTGGATTTTAATCTGCAGTTGGGAGCTCAAGCCAGTGGTTAAAAAAACGAAGACAATTGGTTTGCAACTTGAATTCAATTATGTTGCTTTAATCTAGATACAGCGGATTCAGTATGTCATATCAGTATGATAAAAAAGCGAAGTGAATTATCATGGGCCTTAAAACTATTGTTGGGGAAGGAAAAGATTTGTAGATGCTAGTTAACATACTTTGACAACTGTTTGCCAAAGCCATTCATTACATCTGCCTCTGCATTCGAAAGGGCACAATATTTCATTTTCCATTTCCTTTCACAAATAGAAAATTAATTGCATAGACTTGCAGAAAGTGCAGATATAACTCATTATGTATTGTTAAGGCTGTCTGTGATAAATTTATCAAGCTTAGACAAAAAGTACTCTGAAATCACAATGGATCCATCTTAATTAACATTCTTTAAGTGACAGGTACACCTGTTTGGAAATGGGAGGTAAAAGCAGACAAGTTTTCCAGAAGTGCGGTAATAGTAGTCTCTGGTTATAGAGGAGGCTGGGAAATATAAACTATACTTTGATTTGAGCCCTGTTACTACCTTTCAGAAATCAAACTCAAAGTCCTGTTTTGCAAATGAATTGTTCCAGTGTATCTGTAAAAAAAGATATTGGACTGTTCTGTCCACGAAATAATGGTTATCTCACTGTTGACTAGTGATGTAATCAAGCAGTTAATGGGTTCACCTTCACCCCATATAAAGTCCATTTCTAATACAGTTATGACATATTCTGTTTATAGAACTCAGCCATAAAACTATCTTATGATTGTTATCCATCCTTTGTCATATTTGCTGATACAGCTTATGTCTGCTGGTGCCATACTGTGCACTGGAGTGAGTGGTGCTGTGGAGACAGTCCTTAATGACAGTAGAAAGCAGAGGGTGAACAGAAAAGGTGACACAGTTTACAAAAAGAAACAGTAAACAGGAGGTCAGGGACACATGGACATGTTACTGAGATGTGCTGAGTTGCCTTGGCAAGAATATTCCACAAGACAGAAAGATAAGGAAGAAAATGTGAAGTACTGCAATTGTGGATGCAGGCAGCTGGACTCGCTGATGGATGCCTGAGAACTGAAAAGAGTTTTCAACAGGCTTGTATTTCACTCGCGTTTCCTCTGGATTCAGGTTGCATTGTGGCCATAGACTCCATGGGGGAAGAGGGCTAATCAACTGGCAGCTGGAGGCTCTCAGGCTGAGGCCTTACATGGCTGCTTCCCCAGGACTGAACAAGGTCTGGGTGAAGTGAGAGCATGGTGAGCACTGGAGTGTCCATCACTGTCAACCTGCTGTAAACACTCCCCATAAAGACAAGCTTGATATGTATTTTAAGATCTACAGTTGTTAAATTGTGATTTAGTTGTTATATTGTCATCTGCAGTCTCAGCTGCTACTCGAGTGCTAGAAAAGGTTTCAGAGCCTGCTTTTAGAGCTACTTGTTACAGGCCTCACTTTCAGCTGTTAGGTGATAAACAGTTTTAAACCTCTGCTTTTCCCGTGTGCTTTTCAGATGCCATCCTCTGACCTACGTTTCACCCCTTCCTGCACTCTTTTCTCCCACCTCTCTGAATTTTTGGAGTGCTGAGATCAACTCTTTATTTTTTGCCAGTACTTTTTAGGTTTAAATTCTAACAGAAAAGAGAACTCAGTTTAATGCAGTTTCTTTCTATCTTTCTTGATGTGTTTGCCAAGCAACTCAATTATACTTTCAAAGAAAAGCAACCTGCAAAAGTCGGTATCGGCCTATTTTCTTAGTTGGTTCAAATAGTTCCAGAGTTTCTTGAGTTTTTCTGCTAAGCTATGCAGATATGAAACACTCCTCCCTTAGTCTGAGCATGTGCAGACCTCTCGGTGGTGAAGCATGATGGAATGTGTGATGCACAGTAACTCATTCTAGTTGCAGGTGTCATTAACAGCAAAATTATGTTACAATTTTCACCAGATGAGTCTTAAATAGTTTAAACTTCAAAACCTAAATGTTTTTGTTTTGTTTTCCTGAAATGACATCTATCTTTGTTCCTCAGATTCTTATGGATTTAGTAATGCAGGGATCTTTCTAAATTAGCAATTTAAAGTAATCTGGTGCAGAATACCTAGTTGTACTTTTTGTTTGGATCTGTAGGTTAATGTGTAAATGTAAAACTACCCTTCCTTCAGTCTACAGTGGCACTGCTACTGATGTGAGTGGAAGGAGTTCACAATAGACAACTTAGTGCACTCACTATTTTAGTGGTAATCCTATTTCCTGCCTGTTTAGAGCCTCGTTACAGCCCTGTTCTGTAGAAAAATATGCCCTCTTTTAAGACTGCTGTATATGTCCCTTTCTTCTGTTTCTTTTCCTTTCTTTTCTTTCTCTTCCTGCAGTAGCTCCCAATCCTACTCTTTGCTATTCACCACTATCCCATTTTATCTGTTATAATGCTCTCAGCAGAACAGTTGATGCTGACCTCTTATGTGCCATTGTTATGCTTTGGTACTAACATCCCAAGGTAGGTGAGAGGGTTTTCATTTCTTGGTTGTTATTTGAGATTCTAACTTGGGTAGGTTTCTTTGCCTTGGTTAAAACTCTGGGCATGAACTGAAAGTTCTCTTTTACAGTCAAACAACAAAAAAAAGTTCAGACACTGTAGAATGGGGATATGCTGTTCAGGCTCAGAAAATACACCAAGTAGGAAGAATGGAGCTCCTGGCTTTGAATTTAGCACATCAGTGGTGTGTGGGCTCAGATTTCTGATGTATCAGCCTTATTATTCTCCTGCACTTTTCGGTAGTGGTCATGTTACTGCTCTTTTGATCTTATTGATAGAAGAGCTGGAGGTTTAGTCACATGTGACTTTGACCTCTGCTACTGTTGTTCCTAGATTAGATTAGAGATTAGGTTTGTCATCTTCCTTTTTCTTCCATGCTTCTTCCCCTGGTTCCACATATTGGAGTCTACTGACTTGCCAACCTTTTTGAGATCAATTTCAAATCTATGTCATTCAGAAAAAGACAAATCTGTGGCTGATTCTGTGTTGTCTGAGCAGTTGCTTCCTTTCAGTCAACAATTACTCAGAATTTTCTGGGATATACATCCCTGTCTATTCCAAAATGCTCAATCTTTTCCCTTTCAGCCACTTAGTGGAAAGTGAATGGAAGAAAGAAATGTGTGAGATTTGTCACAAAATGGAGTGGTTTGGATGGCTTAAAGAAACACTTCTAATGGTATTAGTAAAAGAAAAATGATTTAACAGGAATTTATATAAAAGTGTGACTTCACAGAATTCAATGGCAAGGTTCACTCTGTTACTTAATACATGGATGAAATGCACACAGGAAAACTAAGTTAGAATCAGACTAAAATTAGGTATACAGAAACTGAAAACACAATAGGGTAAAGAAATATACAAAGAAAAACTGAGTTAGAATTTATTTCTTATGATTTCTACAGAGATTGGGAATGTAAAAAGGTAAAGGAGACCCTCCCTTTGAGTCACAATGTTCAGAGAAGACTCCTTTGCTTTCTAAACTCCTGTCAGAGTCTAGGTGCAGCTGGATCAACTCCTAGTCCCAGACTTGGTCAATGGTTTATATCTAAAGGGATTGTGAGTATAATAGCAGCCTGAAATTCATTCACAGCTGAGTAAAGTTCATGACAGTAATTTAAGTATAGATTTGAAAAGCAATAGCTTGTAATATACTTGCTATAGAATATTCAGGTTAGTATGCACACATGTATAAAGAGATATACATATAAGCAAGTAAAAGAGGTATACCTGTTAAAAATTCCCCCCGAGTTCAGTGAAAATATTCATGTCAAGTGCTTTGGCATGTTTCTCAATGGGCGAAGGGTCGAGTCTCAAGGAGTGGAGAGTATCAGCCCGAGTCTTGTTGGCTTCTGGTGACAGACCTCTGATCTTTGTAAACAGAAAAGTTTGCGAGCTCTAAGAGGTGTCCCACTTGGAGGGAGATGCTGGTCACAGCCTGCTGTGGTCCAGGAGAGCTCAAAGGGTCTTACTTGGTACTGCTGTTTATAGGTTCAGGAGATGGTTGGCTTTAGTCATCAGCAAATTACTGGGATTCCAGCTGTGCTGGTACCTTTTTATGTGGGTTACAATTCAGATAAGGAAGGCTCCAAGGCTGTCAGGGAATGACTTAAGATTCAGATATAGGATGCTCCAAGGTTGTCAGGGGAGGACTGGGATGTCTCAAGGTTGTTATGAGAACTAGTTATCTCTACTCTCGTCCCCCACCTCTGCCAGGCAGGAGAAGTCCTTGAGACGGTCAGCATGACTCCCCATCTTAGCCATGTGAGATTTCCTGGTATAGTCAAGGGACGTTTAATCGCCTGACTTGTTACACTCATACTAAGGCCTAGCAAGACTTCCTGAGTTTGTAGATTAGCCCAGAGAGGGGGAAGAAATGCACCAACACAGAGATCCACAAGCAGTTGAATATTTTTGTCAGATGCTAATAAGCTGCTTCCCCATACTAGATTTCTAAATCGTTTTCCCAAATCTTTGGCTTAAACCTTTGCTTAAACCCAAGAAACAAGTTTTCAGTGTCAGTTACACTATGATAAATTGGAATACCCATTTCTGGTGTACAGCTTTCAAAACCTTGATTCTTCATAAACAATATTTAGAAAACAGTAGAATGACTTGCTTGAGTAATATATATGTCTCTGGCTTTTGTTGCTGGCATTTGTAGATGAAAAATACAAGTTTTGGATCTTGGGTACTACATGCTAGGATACAAGGCTAAGTTTATTCATAGGATTGGTATGTATCATACAACAAGGTGAGCTCGCACAAGCCATGATTCAGCATAGTACGTGAAACATCTAGATAACCTTAAGCAACGGACTGATGTCAATTAGATCCTTATCAGAGTTACACTAGTCAACTTAAGGAGTAGAAGTAACAGCTTGTAACTCCTGTGACATAGATTTCACAAACCAAATAATTCATAATTTATATTATGCAGAATTTTAAGAAGTAGAAAAGTGCACAGGTACTCTCTGGTTTCTTCTCTGTGGATTAAATACTTGATACAGTGAGGCCTTAATGACTGGCCCATATCCCACAGAAGTTTGAGCAAAACTAGAAAAGATTCAAAGAAATTGTGAATGCCAATTAAGTACTTACAGCATAAACCAGGTAGGTTGCTCAAGTAAGTTAGTTAACTCGCCTCTAAGATGTTATCTTAGGCTGGTGTGCATGTATAAATGTGTTGGATGACATATAGAAGTTTAAGTTTAAACTTAGTGTGATATTTTTTTCTTTTATCCAAATAACTTAACAGATATAAACCTTTATGTGGAGGTAGAAACGCTGGTGCAAAAGCGTCCTGTTTCCACGTTGCCCATCCTTGTTCCTTCATAGGAATATCTGAAAGGGATTAAGGTCCCTCAGCAATGCGAAGCCACGGCGAGGCGCCCTCTCCTGGTTCCCTCTATGCAGCCCAAAGGCAACACTGCCCCCAGCTGCTGAGCACCGCTGGAGGCCCTGCGCAGCACTCTCTCATCCGCTTCAAGCAAAAGTAGCCAGTCTAGCTTAACCAGTTCAAACAGCTGGCTTGAACTCACCCGGCTGATTTTGTCTGACCTGCATTAGAAAGTGAACATCTGATCTCTTCTCCTGGCAGAAGAGTGGATGGGGAGGAAGACTTCACAGCAGCACTGTCCTCAGATTGTGAAGAATTTGTCTGTCACTGGCCTTGCTGTCTTCACAGGGTCTTTTGTGATACAATTAAAGCACTACCTGTTTTGTGTGGACATGGCTGAACATAGAGAAATAGATTTGCATCAGTCATAGCCACATCTGTAAGGAGTAAGATATTTCTGCACTGGACAGCTGTACTGTTAAAAAAAAAAGTGAGAGCTCACTTCCTCTCACTCTAAAGTTAACCCTTCCTTCCCACCCCCACAACTCTCTGGTACAAGCTGTTTTTCAGTAGATTATCTGCAAAGTGCCTACATGAATCCCTTTCCCTTCTGTGGTTAGCTTTCAACTTTACAAATAGCATTGAGAAACAAGCCATCACAGAAGAAGTAGAAGGGGCTCAATAATTTCTTTCAAATGTCCTGGTATGTTCCAAATCAGCTTGATACAAGATATATGGAGGTGGCCACCAGGCTATGTTGTTTCTGCTGTGAGGGAGGAGACAAGACTTCTCAAAACCTTTTCCCTTCTGAAGACAGCAGGAGTGTGCAAGAAGCTTCTAGTCTTGGAAATTACCAGACCACCATGACCTGCTTCCCTCTGGAGATGACCAGAATGAAGGGGGAGATTGGTGAAGATTTACTTATCCCAAAGGGCAGAGCAAGCTCCCTCTGTTTCACAATCCATCATGATTTACCCATCCATGTTTGCTTTCTTCTGTTTCACGGAATGGATGTATTTCACACTGAACTGTATTCTGAACTGAGTTCAAAGCAGCTATATTCAATGGGATTGTTTATTTGTAAAAACTATTTTCAATTCCACAGCTAAAGCTCTGAATGTCAGAAAATTACTTCTCTTTTGTTTTGGAAAGACTACCTCTTTTCTTCCGGCAGGAAACAAAAGCTTATGGTACAGAACATGTTTCTTGGAACCTCAACTCTATAAATAACTCTTCTGTAGAACACCTAAAATACATCAAAATAGCAGGTCTAATACGAGCCATGGAGGAAGCTTACGCAGAGCTACTTACTAATTTGACATTTGAGTCAATGCACAGTGTGCTTCTTCACAATATATCCATGGAGAAGCCGCACACTTTTAAGTGTAGCATGACTGCACATTCTTAACGTTGCTGTGTTTGCAGCAGGACTGGGGTTGTATATCTGAACCTGGGTTCAGAGAGGAGTTTTAACCTTTCTAGGTATGTACCTCCACTGAAGTTATAGCAAAAGGTGGAATAAGACACAGTGTTAGTATGCTGGAATGAGAAACAACAAATAATTAAAATGTATCTATATCAGTATACAGCAGCCACCAGGATAAAGGAAGTTGTGTTCCAGTTGGTGCATGCAGCAGTATCCTGTTGTGGAGAGAAGTGGTGGCCACACTTCTCTGCCTTTTGGGCTAGCTGCCTTCAGGTGTTTTCTATCAGACTCCATCTTCAAAATGCTTCTTGTCTTCCAGCCTCCTCTGAAGTCTCCTTTGTTTTCAGGTTAGTTATTCTTCACAAAGTTCTCCAAATTTCAGGAAAAAAACAGGGCAATCCACTGGAACTGAGGAAAGCTGAAGTCATGACTTCGCAACCTATTTTTGAAAAACTAACTTTAAGGATTTATTCATTCCTACTTCATGTGTCTGGAACTCAGTCTAGAAGGCATAAGAGACACACAAGCAATGGAGAAAAGGCGGTACTCTGAAGAAGTACATTTTTTCTTTTTCCTCTTTAGAAATAGTTGCTGTAACCGAAATTTTCCAAATCACTTGTACTATTGTGGGGTCACCTCAGATGTTTTTGGTGGTTTCCAGATGTATTTTTCTTTAAAAGCTTAATTTTTCAGAAGATAGATGCTTAGCACAGGGGGGTTTTTTCTTAGCTCAGAAAAATGAGATTTTCTAAATCACTTATCACTGTGTTCAGTGGCTCTTTTTGTTTTACCTGCTGTTTATAAACTTTGTGTAATATGGACTGATTGTACCTAACTAGTCAATAACATCTTCATTATTAGCTTCATTAACAATTTTTCGTGGATGTTACAAAAGCAATGAGTCCTGTGTTATGCTGTGGAGGAAGAACAGGGCCTTACAGATCAGTTTATGGAGGGGGCAAAGGTGAGAGAGGACCTTCCAGGCATGTGGCTGTTTGTGTGTGATGCTGATGATGGCTTAGTAGCAGAACTGAGGGTGCTGGGGCTGTATGGTAAGAGACAAGGATGAATAAGTGAGATGGGGAAACTGGAAGCTGGGAACAAGGCATTTGAAGATGATGTGATGAAACTGTGGGGGATTTTAGAGGAATTCACAGTGTAGAGTAAAATGACTGGGGCAAACGGCAAGGAACATTACCTTTGTAATCTATGTGGGGTGGAAAGGACCAAGAAGAGCCTGAAGGGAAAAGGTGAGCAGAAAGAAGTGTTATTGTGACATGCTGCCTGGAAACAGGTGATGAATGTTTTATTTTCTGAAACTGATTACCTCAGAAGAGCCTAAAAGGATGGGAGTCACTTGACTAAATGTGGACACCTGCTTTGTAGGTATTGATACCTCTGCTTATTATCTAAATTCCCTGTTTAGTAAATGGGGGGGGGGGAATACTTCTAGAGCATGCTATGTGTTCTCTTCAATTAGGTTGAGTTACATTTCCAAGAGTTGGGTTTTTTGTTTTTCCCCATGGTCTCTAAAGGGGATCTAGACAGTAGGTCAGAGGTGGGTGGGCTACTTATATATATATGTATACACCCACACCCATAAACATGTGTGTAAGTGTATATATACACTTATATGAATATCTGAAGTGTGGTGAGATGAAGGGCCCAAGCCCTCAATCCTACCTGTGAAAAGAAGACAGTATGAGTCCTGTGCTAATGTGTGCTCTAGCACCTTTGCACCCTGGCTGCAACTCAAAATGTCAGTATGGGCAGAGAGTACTTGTGCCCTGTCTGTCAATAGCACTGAATGGCATAAAACCCAAAGGCTGAGTGTACAGAGTAATGTCTTTTGGGGCCTACCAGCCACTGTCATAAATGGATTGGGTTTCTGAGGGCAGGGCCTTTACAAAACTCTCTGATAGCACTGCAGTTTTTAAAGTTTATTTTCATTCTGCAGGTTCTGTTAGACACAAAAGGTCCTGTAAATTGCTGGTCAATTTATGGTACCAGCTTTTGTTTGGCAGTGCTTAAATGTAAGCTGATTTCTTCTGAAAATAGGATAACAAAACAAAGTTTATCTAGCACTTTCAAACAGATGGCTACTCAGACCCAAATTTCACTAGAAGCCTGCAGTGTACCTGAAAATTAGAAAGCAAGCGTCTCCAGTTGGTAAAACTGAAACCAGAGGAACACAACACTGTGGTGACTGTAATAGTATGACTGTATTGTGTAATAACTATAATAGTGACAGTATCTGAAAGTGTAACCTTTAATTACTCTGCCTGTTTCTCCAAACTCTTTAGGAAGGAAAAATAACACCTATTTCACATATGTTGTGAAAATTAAATTTTCCAACAGACAAGAGCATAGGAATGTCTCTACAATGTCAAACCAAACTCCCTTCTAACCCAGTATTTTTGTCTCCAAGGGTGATGAATAGCAGATGCACTAGGGAGAAAAGATAAAATGTGGTAGGCAGAGAGTGATGCTGTCTGGATTATAATTTCCTACTTTCAGCAGTCTGCAGATTAGGAATTTTCTAAGTCTGAGTTTGCTTCCAAAGCATCTTGTGTAATAGTGCAGAATGGTGTTTTCCCTTATTAATGCACTTATTTGCTTTAAGATTGCTTCTGTCCTCTGGGATCTAGGTCTTCCTATTCAGTTTGGTGTTACATGCAGTGCATTCCTGTTGACTTAGGAGCCTAACACCCATTTTCAAAAGTGATTTAAGAAACCAGGTCTTTTGAGAGTCACTGGCTAGTTTTGATAATGGGAATTGAGTTCTGCAGCAATTTTGGAAAAATGTTGCCAGAATCTGTGCAGGGTTTTGGAAATGAATGTAGTGAATCAATTTGAACACTGTTTTGTGTTTGAAAAAAAGACAGTAGAAATGGGATATGTTTAACTTGGAGTTATCCAGGATTCAAGTAAATAATTTGATGTGTGACACTAGAGAGAACTGAAGTAAGATGGGTGAGTAACTTCTCACCTTTCTTGATGCAGGAAGTGTTTGTAAGTGCCACCTTGTAGAGCTTTTGTGTCAATTTGCAACAAATCTTTGACTTGGTAAAAAGAGTCCTGCTATCTCCAGGAGACCAGCAATGACATGGAGGAAGGGGGTCACAATCAGATGAAAGAAATGACATAACTGGCTGGTTTGCTATATTGGAACCCCCTGATTCCAAAGGAAAAAAGCACAGGCAATAAGGATACACAAGCAGCACACACATCTCACATGAGCCATGTTACTATTAACTTCTGGCTTGGACAGTATCCCAACTGCTGATCAGACTGACTTATCTGCCCTGACTAGAAGCCTTTTTTTTTTTTTCCTCCACTGAGGACAACCAATAGACAATCTTAGTGAGTATATGTGGTGGGTTGACCCTGGCTGGATGTCAGGTGCCCACTAGAGCTGCTCTATCGTTCCCTGCCAGGAACCTGCTCCAGCATGGGCTTCCCATGGGATCACAGCTTCCTTTGGGCATCTGTCTGCTCTGTCATGGGGTCCTCCACAGGCTGCAGGTGGATATCTGCTCCACCATGGACCTCCATGGGCTGCAGGGGCAGAGCTTGCCTTACTATGGTCTTCCCCATGGGCTGCAGGGGAATCTCTGCTCTGGCACCTGGAGTACCTCCTTCCCCTCCTTCTTCACTGACCTTGGTGCCTGCAGAGTTGTTTCTCTCGCATGTTCTCACTCCTCTCTCTCTGGCTGCAGCTTCTGTTCCACAGCAACTTTTTTTTTTTTTTTTTTTTTTCCCTGTAAGTATGTTATCACAGAGGCGCTAGCACTATCGCTGATTGGCTCGGCCTCGGCCAGCAGCGGGTCTGTCTTGGAGCCGGCTGGCTTTGGATTTGTCAGACATAGGGGAATCTTCCAGTAGCTTCTTGCAGAAGCCACCCCTGTAGCCCCCCCGCCTCCGCCACCAAAACCTTGCCATGCAAACCCAATACAGTATAACAGATATCAGAGGGTCTCTCCAGCAACTTGTCCTGAGCATACTTTTTCTGTATGTTTGTTTTTTTTTTTTTTTTAATTGTCATTGCCACTGGTAGTAGATATCTGTGAAATGCTTAAGTGTTGGAGTACTCTAGTACCCCTTTTAAATGAGGTGTAAGCAAATGGAAACCTGTGTCCTCCATGGCTGGTGCACGAGAGCATAGTACCATAAAAGATTTATATATCAGCCAATATATGTGCTCTGGCCTGCTGTGCCTCTGTTATAGGCAGAAATGTTAGTTTCTTTAACTTTTGTAGGTGGTTCTTGTTGAAGGGTTGTTGGCGGCGGGGGGAGATTTCCTACTGTTTCCCTTTTTGTACTGACTTCTCTCCTAGTACTTGCAAAAAGTAGCACTGAAATCTGTCCAGGTCCCTCAACTTCTCCCAAGAGGGAGTTGTGGAGAAAGGTGAAAGTATCTACCACAAATACATAATTTTCTTTTCACTTCATTGTTCCCTCTCCATCTGACTTGGCAGGTGTCCTGAGAGGAAATGGTGTGCAAATCGATCCTGAGGCAATCAATGACACGGCAGCTGGCCAGAGATGAACACCAATGCGTTGATCGCCTCCAAATCAATTCACACGCTGCTCTCGCTCGGGTTACCTGCCATTTCAGAAGGGAGGGATGGGGAAGTGAGAAGAAAATTGCACAAAAAGTATTCTGGGACCTTTCTAAATAGGCCACTTACTTGCAACCCTTCCTTTCTTGTATATGTGTTTATACTAGATATAAGTATGTGATAAGGTTACAATGCAATACCTTGTTTTACGACTTAGACATTGCTCAAAAGGAGCAGAGCAGGGTCCTGGAGAATGACTGGCAAATTATGTGGAAGAGATGGAGTGTTCCTGCATCTTTACTGTTTTCTACCTTGCATGTTAGGTATTTAAACAAGTCAAGCATTGCTGTTTGGATGTGTGCAAGCTTAAATAATCATGCAGGGCACTGTGCCACAGGGAACTGTGGCTCCTAATTTCTGAACACTCCTCAAGGTGAACAGTTTTTGTTTTGCTTTAATAAGCCAGAAGTTGTGCATGTCTAAAGTGCCTTTTGTACAAAGATCTCAATTTACTTGGCAAACTTCCATGCATTAAGTCTCCCTGCTTTGCTGTCAAGGAGTGAGGTATTGTTATCTCCATTAAGAGCTAGTGAGCCAGGAATAAATGCCTGGTCTCTTAGTATTGCTACTGCTTCCTTCCCGCCCCCCCCCGCCCCCCCTTTCTTCAGATGGATAGTAGCCCTTAATTTAGAGTGTAGATTTTGGGGGCCAGAGATGCTTCTGGCCCCAACAGAACAGGAACAGCACCTCATCCCCATGCCAACATGGGGATCTCTCCCTTTTTCTTCCCCTGCAAGTGGCTGGCTGTGACCCAATTCAGTGCCATCCTTAGGGATTCTCTTGTATATGCCACAGTTGCCATGGTCCCTAGGAAAGCAGTCAGCAAATAATTTAAGGGTAGGACC
The DNA here is from genome assembly GCA_024606505.1 of Aquila spilogaster. Taxonomy (NCBI): domain Eukaryota; kingdom Metazoa; phylum Chordata; class Aves; order Accipitriformes; family Accipitridae; genus Aquila; species Aquila spilogaster. Next base: position 4,147 of record JANHGO010003583.1, on the reverse strand, counting down.
ACCCAGCAGCCCCTTCTCCCCACCTGTCACTGACATGATTATGCCTTTTGCCAGGGTCTTCTGCGTGGGAGCACAGATACATATGCACAAAGGATAATCTAGTCAGGAACCCTATCCTAGGCCAGGGTAGCCATGAATTGGGTCCTTTTGGCTTCATACATGGTACATGTCAATCAGGGAGGAAAAAAATAAATGCAGTTAGCTGAGTGAATTGCTCAAAGCAATGGCGGATCTGTGAAAAGACCTGAATATCATATGTTCCAGCTCATGCTTTTTCCTTCTTACAATAACACCAGTGCTGTATGATTAAATATATTCAAAGACTGTCACTGTGTAGGGCGCTCTGTGTGTCCTCTTACAGTTTAGGGTACCACAAGGCCTTACATGGCATAGGAGCTGCACTCCTCTTACAGCGTAAGGTAGTTACAGCATGGTCAGAACAGGTACAGCCATGTCAATAAGGAAGAACTAGCATTCACTTGTTTTGTTTATTACCCATTAATTTTAAGGAATGCTGATGTGCTTGTCTATTTTCAGTAGTCCAGTTGCAGCTAATCATAACAGGAAGTAAACATTGGTCACTGCCTTAAGAACACATTGTATCGCAAGCAATTTGTGGCAGAAGTTTGTCTTTTTGCTCAGCACCTGATGTGATGAGGCCTTATTTCTAACTGGGGAACAAGAGTTCAAAGGTTGCCTGTCACACGTCCTCTCCTGCGCTGAGATAAAGCTGGCAGGTGGAGTCAGGCAGGTGACCGTATGGCAGGGCCTGAATAGTGAGCTGTTGCCAGTTGTGAAGTATTCTCTGAGTGCAACAGGGGGGGGTCCAGGAAGAATTAAGTATCTAAAGCAGCATAAGTACAGTATTTCTTGCTGTTCTCCTAGAGAATGGCATATTCTGTTGCTTTACGGAAGTTCTAAGAGAACACAAGATAATCTGCTGTTTGTAATCCAGAGTTATGGTGGCTTTTTGGTTTTGTTTTGTTTTTTAAATTATATTTGATCTTCTTCCATATACCCATTAAGTTTTAAATCTGTAAACAGGGCATGTATTTAAGGCAGGTATTGCTTTGAATTGATAGGCTGCACCAGAAACAGACCATCTTCACAAACATTGCATGGATAACGTCAAAGTTAGTGACTATCAAAGAAATTTGCAAGAGTCTAAATACTGTAGTTTCACAATGCAGAGGAGCAGTGCCTGGACTGTGGTGTTGAAGGTAAGGAGTAGGAGCATGCTAATGGAATGCTTTACTCATCTGGTACTTGTGATGATGCATTTCATCTGTAACAGACACCTCTCAATCCCAGATGGATGGATCTCACCTACTCAGCATGGATACTAGGTGGATGTGCAAAGGATTAGTGATGGCCTGTTGAGCTTTCAAAGCCATCCATAATTTTTTTTTTTTTTTTTTTTTTGTGTTGGCTTTCATGGGGGAATCCTGTCTACCATGATTATGTCTCGGCACAGGACTGGGTGGCAGTATCTGGAGAGGGCTACCATGGTGATGCTTTGAGTTATATGCCAACTTAGTGTTCACTATAGGTATGGAAAGTATAGGATAGCTATATATGGCTTACAGGTTCTTCCAGCCCTTGGAGCACTCATGTAATAGCCCCTTTGGAGCTGGAGTTGCAAAGAGGTTGGAGAGGGATGATTGTTTTACTAGGCTGGGAGTCTGGAGATGCTAATGACCATGGAAAACTAGGATGGGTGGCATTACCAAAGATTTCTTACAATTACCTAGTTAATGGTACTCTTGTTTAACGTGCCAATGTGCTTCTCCAGTTGCTTTGTTTGTGTGATAGGGAAACAAAGACATCTTTAACATCCTGAGAATGGTTCTTGAGTACTCTCCTGTTATGAGACTCGCCCACATCTGGCTTTCATCCAGACAATTCAGGCTCTAGGGTATGTGTCCATGTTGAAGTGTAACCTGAACACACCATCACTCTGAGCTGCCCAGCTCTGGTCTCTCAGAAAAGCCTCTGGGGCTTTACTGAGCAAGCCTAGTGTTGTCTGGAGTTGGGCCAAGGTCAGAGCAAGTTGAAATCTTGTCTTCTGGCCCTCTCTGACTTTCACGGGCTTGAGCTGCTTTCCTGGGGTCTGAACACTGGAACTGAGGAACAGCTCACCTGGCAATAGAGCTATTTACTGTAATCCCAGCAGTTGCAGACTGCTATGGGACACCCGTCAGAATTGGGGGACTCCCATAGATGCTGAATCAGAGCTACGGAGGTGCTGTCATGGCAGGGAAAAAGCACCATCATTTAGGCAAAATGGGCACAGTATTTTTCCAGTAGAGATACTGATGGGTTTTTTTAATCCTATATTGACTTTGTGAGACATAACTCTTTAGAATAATCTTCTAAAATAGCTTAAGTTTCTCTTGAACTTGAGCCCTTTGGTTATGGCTTTTGTTGGGCTCAGAAGGCGTGTTTTGGTATATTTTCCCATCTCTAGGGTGTAGGGATAGAACATAATAAGACCTACTGATTGCTACCTTCTGATTACACCCTTAAAAACATTCCTGTGTTTGGCTGTTACTTGGAAGTAAAAACCCAGATTAGGACTATTTTCTTGTTTTGGAGAACAGGATCTATTTCTTTCCTCTTGAATGTGTTTCTGCTGCTGTCCCACTAACACACTTGGCTCTGACCCAGAAAGGTGGTTGTATTCTTTTGTACTTCTTCTGTGGCCTGATGGAGCCTTTCTTCCTGCAGGCCTTTAGTGAATGACTGGGGGAGGCAGGCAGGGAAGAAATGAAAGGAGAATGGAGGAGGGGGGAGCCTGATAAACTTAGAATGTTCAAGTTCTGACTTTGGCCTCTAATTTCTCCAGCTGGGAGCTGGTCCTTGAACCCTCATAGGGACCTCTGTAGCTCCTAGATTCTCTCATTATTTCCCCCCCCGGGCCTCTCGGCTTAAATTGCCACATTTCATTCTTCTCGCTCAATCTGAGCACTGACACAGAATGGAAATGCAATGCCACCTGACCCAGCTGACCGATAATGGCTGGAAAATTGTATATTCATGCCCATAATCAGACTTGAGAGGCAAGGAAATAAAACTTAACCTGCCACAATCCCAATTATTTCTCAGTCTAGTAATCTTATAATCTGGCATGGGGAGGGTACACTGATAACTTCAACAGTCTTGCACAACACATGCAGTGTCTCCTGTGTGCTGATGTGCAAGGACTGTCAGGATAAACGCGCGTGGCTTAGGAAGCGTGTTGCGCAGAGTCTATGCAGGCCCCCTTGATGAGTGTTTCCAAGGACATCTTCCTTGGAGGCAGATTCTCAGCGAGATGTGCGCCTCAGGTGTGCTGCGTTGGGGATGGAGGGTTGGCTTTGGGTGCTTCTTCCCAGTAGTGTTGAGCTATGAACCACAGCAAGGTTACAGCTGCGGGCCCGAGAAACCTGTTTGATCTACTAGCGTTTGCTTCGAGGGGGTGTTTGAAGCTGAACCCAGGGTGAGAAATGTTCCAGGGCTCCCTGAGCCCAGCCGTGGGCTATTGCACCATGAGATATACCCAGATTCTGCATGAGTTCCTCTGGGAAAGGACAGGGTGCACTGGAGCGGGAAGAAACAGCATGTAACGGAGTAGTGTCGATACAGCCTCCCAGTTCTGCTATATTCCTACAAGAGCAAAAAAGGTGGTGCTGGAAGAACTTTCCTTTGTATCGGGATTTATGGCTTGTTCAGCTCGGGAGGACTTTAGCTTGCCCCTCTGTTTTCTGCCACTCTCTGACCAGTGTCATCCACCGGAGAGGAAAATTCCTCAAGGGTAAGAGCACTAGTTAAGTGTCCACTGCTCAGGCTGAGGATTCGCTTGATCCAGATGTAGGTCAGTCTCCCAACTTTATTCTGTGCCCAAGCGGGACCCCGGAGTCCTGAGGACAGGCGTGGGGGCTACCATGCGGCGAGGAGCTTACGCGGCAGCGGGCCAGGCTGCAGCGGGCTGGGGGGCCGCCCTGGCTGCGAGGCACGCTGGGCAGGGTTCCCCCGAGCCCCGGCCGAAGCCGCAGCGCCGGCCGAGGCCGCCTTTCCCCCCCCTCCTTCGCGCAGGAGGCGGACGTTTGCCTTTCCGGAAAGAGGCTCTGCCGAGGACGAGCGCCATGAGATGTTCTGTCTCTGGGAA